>JAANBC010000021.1:0-143968 GCA_014621405.1 Stylonectria norvegica
CGACCGTCCTGCCTCCAGACCCGACGACGACGACGACGACGACGTCGACTCTCCCACCTTTCCCCCCACCAAGCATCCAGTCTTCGAATCTGTCGACAAACATCTCAGTCGTCCGTCTCCTTCAGTTCTCCCCTCCTCCGCCTCCGCCTCTGCCTCCGCATCCGCCTTCACCTCCGCCTCCGCTACCTCCGCCTCCGTCTCTGCCTCCTCGGCTTCCACTTCTTACTTCGCCACCTCGGCCGGCACTGCTTCGACAAGATCTCTTCCCCTGTCTCATGGGACGCCTTCGACAGACCGAACCTTCGACACAACACGCCATAGGGCACACTCAGCAGCAGGGCCATGGAGTCCTGACCCCCGACGCCCCAGCTTGGCCTCGTCTGCGAACGTCTCAGACATACCCGCTTCGTCTACGAGGTCGAGCACTGGTGCCGTCCACCAGTCGAGCCTATACACGGCCGCCAGTCCGAGAGCCCTGAACCGTATAGTGCTCGCACGACCTCCCCTCTCGACAAAACGTCCCTCGCTCTCGGGGGAGTCCGCAATGGACCCGTCGCCAGTCAAGAAGGCTCGCACGGGTGCGTCGCCGCCCCGGAAAGTCGAGATACCTCCTGCCGCCAACCGTCCGCTCCAGCTTCCCAACGCAAGGGCACAGCGAGATGGATCGCATTCTCCGCTATTCTTCTCCAACACCTCGACGAGACATGTCCTTCGGCCGTCCAATTACCCCGTTGCCGAGTCCACAGCTACTATGCTGTCGCGGATGCGCGAGGACCCCGCCGGAGGGGTCACCACGTTGAAATTGCCTCGAGCAAGTGTTAGCTCCATCAGTCCCGGCAGGTCAGAAAGCACACCGGGGAGCTGGGGATCGTCCATGGATATAACTGCGCCGTCCATGAGCCCTGATAGCCGTGCTCTACCCCCAGGATTGCAGATGCTCCAGAGTGTTAGTGTCATTGAGCTTCTCGAGCAGGACGAGCGCCCGACTTTCCTAATAGACCTGAACAACTCCGCCAATGCGAGTCGTGCGGGGCTTCACATACTATACTACAACGCGGCGCTGCGGGCGGCTCAAGAGGTGCTCCAATCTCTGTCTGTAGACCAGGAAGATGCTAGCCCGGCCACAGATTTCGGTCGTTTCAAGTCGTGGATAATGGATACTTCCAAGGCCTCCAAACCTTCCAAACGGACCCCTACGTCTCATTATTATGCTGGCATTACGTGGACAGCCTCAACATTGAGGAAGAGGTTCCGGTTCGTCAGTGGGAACGGTAGTTTTGCCGATGCTCGACCGGATTCGCCAGCACCACTTGCAGACGAACAGGCTATACTGGAGCAGCGAAGCAGAGGCCCTTCGCCCGAGATGCCCGTCACACCAGACGCTGAGCTAGTCGACATTCCCGATTATTTTGGCGATGTCGACCCCGGTGCTGAAGGGGCTAGTTGCAGTGCCATTGGCGACGGTCCAGATGGAGGTGGTACGAGGCTTCACCCTGATGATTTCACCAACCAGGTATTCCAGGCGCAACCTGCCAAGTCAATATTTGACTGGACGAGGTTACCCATTAGCGACAACCTTCCGCCTCACATCAGGTTCGCCCGGTCCGTGGATTGGGCGGCTACGCCGCTGGGTCCTATCGAAGACTGGGCTGCGGATTTAAGGGCCATGTCCAACCTGGTCATGGGTAGTCCTCATCCTGCCGCCATGTACTGGGGCCCCGAGTTCGTCTGTATATACAACGCTGCCTATCTCGATCTAGCGGGCCAGAAGCACCCGAGATTGATGGGTATGACTTACATGGCCGCTTGGCCCGAAATCTGGGATGAAATTAAGCCCATTTTCAAAAATGCCTTGGAGTCTGGACAGGCTACTATGAAGCATGAGAATCAGCTCTTCATCAATCGTCACGGCTTTCTAGAGGAGGCATTCTTCTCCTGGTCTATCGTCCCGTTGGTGGGTGCAGAGGGCGAGGTTGTGGGACTTTACAATCCTGCGTTCGAAAACACCCGCCGGAGAGTGAACGAGAGGCGGATGCTCACTCTTCGCGAGATTGGAGAGCGGACTGCTGCGGCGACTAGTGTTGGTGGCTTTTGGCCGCAGGTACAAAAGGGGCTGGAGTACAACGACGAGGACGTTCCTTTTGCTCTGATCTACTCAGCCAAGGAGGACTCGGAGAGCGATCAGTCGTCCCTACATTCAGGAAGCATGGTGCACGCGCCTCAGGTGGTTCTTGAAGGGTCGCTCGGTGTGCCAGAAGGTCACCCGTCCGCGGTGACCGACGTCGACCTACGGACATCTGACGAAGGTTTCATCCCGTATATGCGGCAGTCGATTGCAGCAGGCGGTGCTCCAGTGGTTCTTTCCGAGACCGATGGGACGCTGCCGTCTCATCTAATAGAAGGCTTCCATTGGAGGGGCTCTGGAGATCCGTGCAGGACCCTGATCATCTTTCCAGTCATTCCCACGACGACAACGGAGTCTGTTGTCGGATTCGTTGTCCTAGGGGCGAATCCTCGGCGGCATTATGACGACGACTATAAACTGTTTCTGCACCTGTTGTCTCGACAACTCGCCACCTCCATGGCGTCGGTAGTCTTGTTTGAAGAGGAAATCAAACGTGGCCAAAGAGCTGCTCGGCTGGCAGCCCTGGACCGACAAGAACTCTCCATGCAGCTTTACCTCCGAACACAGGAAGCTGTGGAGAGCGAATACAAGTTCAGCCGAATGGCCGAATTCGCACCTGTTGGCATGTTCATTGCCGATTCTAATGGCCATATCAATTATTGCAACGACATGTGGTGGCAGATCTCACGGCATTCTCGATCAGACGATTCCGTGGATGCTTGGATGGAGAGCGTCAGAGATGAAGACCGCGAGGGCTTGGAGCTGGCCTGGAGGAAATTGCTAGAGGAGAAGGTGGCAATTTCGCTCGAATTTCGCTTCAAGTACCGCCGTAGGGATGGCGACAATACCATCGACACCTGGGCCCTCATGAGCGTATACCCGGAGAAGACACAAGACGGAAGCCTCAAGTCGATCTTCGGCTGCATCACAGATATTTCCTCTCAAAAATGGGCAGAGAAGTTCCAGATCGAGCGTCGCGAAGAGGCTGTAGAGCTTAAGCGCCAGCAGGAAAACTTCATTGACATTACCAGCCACGAAATGCGAAACCCGCTTTCTGCGATCCTGCAATGTGCCGACCAGATCGCTAACAACATCACGGCCTTTGAGTCACAAACCGACAAAGAGGAGGTCGAGCAACTACTGGAAGCCTGCTTGGATGCTGCTAATACCATCAATCTTTGCGCAAGCCACCAGAAACGCATCGTGGACGACATCTTGACCCTTTCCAAACTAGATTCGAATCTTCTCGCGGTTACTCCCATAGATGAGCAACCTGTTAGGGTGGTACAGCGGGCGCTGAAGATGTTCGAAAACGAGCTCATTGCCCACGACATCGGTTTCGACTTTCGCGTCGATGACAGCTTCGAGAGACACGCCGTCAAGTGGGTCAGGCTTGACCCTTCGAGATTGCGACAGATCTTGATCAATCTCATGACGAATGCCATCAAGTTCACCCAAGGCCGCGAGAAACGGAATATCACAGTCAGTCTCAGCGCCTCTAGAGACGTGTCCGAGATGGCCAAAAAGGGGATCATATACTTTGACCGGACAGATCACCAAAGGACAGCGCTCATGGACATCAATAACGCAGAGGAATGGGGTTTTGGCGAGGAGATCAACATCCATTGCACGGTGCAAGATACTGGGCCTGGTTTACTCGAGGAAGAAGCTAGGCTTCTCTTCCAGCGGTTTCAACAGGCGTCACCCCGGACGCATGTCCAGTATGGCGGTTCCGGTTTGGGCCTATTCATCTCGCGAATCCTTACAGAAATGCAAGGCGGCCAAATTGGCGTTGCATCGCGAAGGGACGTAGGCAGCAGATTCAGCTTCTATATCAAAAGCCGCCGAAGTCTGAACCCACCAGCCGAGTACGAGCGCATCACTCCTTTTAAGATAGCTCAGAAAGCTCCGGCCGCGGCGACACCCAAGAGGCCCCAGCTAAGCCGCCAGCTCTCAAGGAACGTATCGGAAGATAGCACACAACTATACGATGTGCTCATCGTCGAGGACAATATTGTTAACCAAAAGGTCTTGCAGCGCCAACTGCGCAACTGCGGGAACAACACCTTTGTGGCTAACCATGGAAAGGAGGCTCTTCAGACCATTGAGCGATCGAGGTTCTGGCTTGGTAAAGAGACCGATGGTGTGGATATCTCTGTCATATTGATGGATCTTGAGATGCCTGTCATGGATGGCATGACTTGCGCAAGGAGGATTCGGGAGCTAGAGAGAGAGGGCACGATTGTGAAGCACATCCCCATCATCGCGGTAACGGCATACGCACGACCAGAACAGATTGAGAGTGCCAAAGCCGCCGGCATCGTAAGTTGCCCCTTTGCTTCACATCTATTGATATCTCTCGCTAACTTGCGTCATTAGGACGATGTCATCTCTAAGCCGTTCCGAATCCCTGAGCTGCTTCCGAAGATTGAGGAACTAGTTGCAAAGTACAAGAACCTCTCTGTCTCCCAGGAGGCAGCAGCAGCAGCTTTAGCTGCAGCCACGCCTGACAGCGTCTAGGCTATCGAGATACCCGTCTGCTACATTGTGTTTGGATCATTAGCCAACCCGACGATTTTCTAGGGTCGATTGCGCCTCGAAAGCCCGGCTCAAGACATACAAAGATGTTCCAAGTTTCTTTGTGTCGACTTGCTTGCTTTCCTCCTCCACTTCATAGCCACACCTTTGTGGCCCCCCTCCCCCAGCATATGCGACGAAGAATTGGGCATTGGCGTTTTTGGCAGAGCAGGTAAATTCACGACCTGAGAAGATTTATTTCCCTGGAAGGGCTGGGCCATCAGGGGCGATGGCTTCAGATGAATTAGCACCTGAGCGGTCTTGGGTATTTGCTTGTTATGCTTACGGTCGGTTGGAACCGCGGGCCTGCGGTCAAGGAACACGAAAAGAAAGCCCCCCCGACTTACCGCTCGAAATTGGGCTGATGGAACCGGCGTTGCCATGTTTTTGGGGGACCGTGTTAGATCGTGTGAGACGGCATCGTCCTCGCTTCCATCACATATAGAGGGCATGTGTCTTGGTACATTGTTAACCCTTTCACGGCCTTATTCCTGGGTAGACAGACATATTAATTAATGAGATGACGGAGACTTGTTTGGCCAATGATGTCTAGGAGCTGAGTCCAGACGGATACAGTGATTCCTCCCTTACTGAGGTGTTTGATGTACCTTTGTCGGGGGCGTTCATCGCGATGGTCGTTGCACACGCCGAGGCCTTCTTCACCAGTAATACTCTTCTTCCTTTCCTTTCTCCCTGAACGACCACAACTCCTCCAATGTCACGTTAGGCCCCAGCTCATCAGGCCACGACATGTCCTGGCACCGCCGCTCAGCCGTCGAACCAGTGCCATCACCTCCAGGCTCTCCAACCACAAAGGCTTCCTCGCTATAAGCCAAACACGCACACTAAACCAGCACATACGACCACAGCTCTTAGAGAAAACGGGATCCCGTCCGCTCTCCCATAGTCAAACTAGGAAGCGCTGGATTAGTAGTCGGGTCGGTGACGACCGGCGAATACCTGGTGTTGTATGTCCTTCCTTTTTGGACCTTGTCTTGATTTTTGGGGGAACTGGTGGGTAGGAGGGGGTTGCTCGCGGGATAATCTACAGCTGATTTGTTGCTGTGAGCGTGAACGACGTGTTCGATCAGTTAACTGGTTTGCGTGTCATGACAAATGCATGTATAGTTTATTATAACATTTCTTGTAAGCTAAAGAATTCATGTTCGCTTTGTAAAACGGCGAAGAGGAGACAGTTGAAATGTAGTTCGCGAGTAGTATGGGCTGAGTGATGAAGCATCGTGAGGAGGTAATCACGTGATATCACCATGAGGCACCTAACTCGGAATTCGTTCACATCAGCCAGCATCCAGAGAATATATTACGGGTGAGATGCGATGCTGACGACTACTTACTATGATATGTTCAGCATCATGTCACATCAGGAGTTTAAAGGAACGTATGAGTTATTCAACACGCAGCAGTTGTATTATTAGGTATTAATTATCTCCGTCCCGGGTATCAGACAAACAAGAAGATCGAAAGCAGTGCGAGCATGCAACAAGCAGCCAATATTTTTTTGTGGTTTTGGTCGTTTCCGATGTTTTTCTTTTTCCGTTGTGCGTTGTTGCAAATCAAAGTACAGAAATTGGTATCAGCGAATCAGTCTTGACAGGGTATCTGGGTATCTTGTGAAGAAATGCAGAACCATCCTTCCAGTCCTAACCATCTCATGCGCGTAGTGTTTTGGTGTTGATGGTGAAATTTTTCTTCAAAGTCGTAGCGGATCAACTGCAACGCGCCATCTAGGCGGCAGCAGTGACAGCGGGGGTAGCGGTGGTGACGTTCTCGGGCTTGTTCTCGGCCTCAGGCTCAGCCTGGGTGGCGGGCTCCTCGATGACGGGGACGTCCTCCTTGCCCTCCTCCTTGACGGGCTCGTCCTTAACAGCCTCCTCAGTGGGCTTCTCCTCGGTCTTGGAAGACGAGGTCTTGCGGTTGATGGTGGCACGGAGCTTGGAGAAGGGGCTCTTCTTCTCATCCTCGACGGGGCCAGGGGACTTGTCGCGCTTGCCGAAGCCGAAGGGGAGCGACGACTTGCGCTTCTCCTTGACGTCAAGCTTCTTGGCCTCGCCGTCGGTGGCGGGGGAGATCTCGGTGCTCTCAACGGGGACGGTGGCAGGGCTGGAGACGTCGACGGCAAGAGGGGTGGTGGCCTCAACCGGAGGGATCACGGGGGCAAGCTCAGCAGTCTCGCCCTCCTTGGGAGCCTCAGTAGGCTCAGTGGGCTTGAGCTCAGGGGACTTCTTCTCCTTCTTAGAGAAGACGCCACCGAAGAAGCTGTTGCGCTTGGTGTTGGCGGGCTTCTCCTTGGGGCTCTCAACGGGAGTCTCAATGCTGGGCTTGACCTCCTCAGTGGCAGGGGCGGTCTCGGTCTCAGCGACGGGGACAACGGGGAGGACGATGGCCTCCTCAGGCTTGGGGACCTCAGTCTCGGCAATGGGGGCCTCGACGACGGGGGTCTCGGCAACAGGGGCCTCGGTGGGGGTGACGGCCTCCTCAGCGGGCTTGGCCTCCTTCTTCTCATCCTTCTTGCCGAAGCCGAAGAACGAAGCGCGCTTGCGGCTGGCTGATCGGCGCTTGGGCTCCTCAGACTTAACCTCCTCCTTGGTCTCCTCCTCCTTGGGGGTCTCCTCGGTGGTGGTGGCAGCAGCGACAACGGGGACAGCCTCAGCAGGGGCAACCTCCTCCTTGGTGGGCTCGGGGGTGGCCTCCTTCTTGACGATGGGAGCGGGCTTGTAGCTTTCAATGGTCTGCTTGTAGGTCTCAGACTCGGTGACGGTAGCGGAGAGCTCCTTGGCCTCTGCAATCTTCAGCTTCAGCTGGGAGACCCAGTTGTCGCGCTCAGCGGTGGTGGTGGCCTTGAAGGTGTGCTTGTTGCCCTTGGCACTGAAGTGGAACTTGTGGGTTCCATCGATCTCGGGCTCAGTGGCATCGGCCTGCGGGGCATGAGGTTAGATTAAGCTGGCTTGCATATGGTGGTGGATCGCTAGCTTACCAGGCTGATGACGCTAGAGGGGGTCTTCTTGTCGCCGACGAAAAGGAGACCCTCGCCGGTCTGGGAGGCCCAGGCGATGTTCTTGTGGGCGGTCTCGGTGGACTTCTCGGTCCTGAGGTAGTGAGAGAGCGACTTGGGCTCGAAAGCGTCGGTGCCGAAGAAGAAGAACTCTTTGCTGGGGATCAGGTTCCTGGTGGGGCGTGTGGTTAGCGATGCGAAATACGAGGCTAGGACACTAAAGAAATAAAAATAAAAAAAAGGGTCCAGGTCGCGTCAACTTACTTGGGGAAGCTAAGGCCCTGAGCCTTGTGGGACAGGTGACCCTCCTCGATGGGCTTGACATCCTCCTTCTCTTCTTCGACCTTGGGCTCCTCGGTGGTCTCGGCGTTGGTGGTCTCGTCGACGGGGGCGTCCTCTTTCGTGGCAGCGGAGATGGAGGGGATGGTGGTCTCGGCGGCCGGGGGCTCGACGAGGGTGGGCTGAGCGACGACGACGTCGGGGGCGGTCTCGGTCTTGATCTCAGGGACCTCGACGGTCTTCTGTTGTTCGGACATTCTGGATGGAGGGACTTGGGTATCAAAGGAGCTCTGGGTATCACAACAAACAAGGACGTTGGTATAAAGAAAAAAGAGGAAGATCCAGAAAAGGCGTGAGAGTGGGAGGCGCGTTAGACTTGAGAGTAAGGGAGGAGAAGGAAGAAGGAGGGAGGAGGAGAGTGGACGGGAGACGGGGACGCTGGGGGTACTTATCTGGCAGAAGCTCGCGGGCTCTCCAATCTCAGTCGGAGCCCTTCCAAGCCCTCTGAGCGCTGGAGGCGCTGTCCAGTAGGCGGCCTCCACTGTGGCCTACGGGGTGCACAGGTGGTCGAAGGGGGCCCGGGGGTGATTTACGGGGGGTGTCAGTGGGTGGTTGACTCGGTGCAAGTGGTGCAGGTGGTGTGCATGTGGTGGCGCGGGTGTGTGCGAGACTGTGGTGCCCGTGAACTGGAGATTGCACCAGCACCAGCATCAACAACACCCTGCTGCAGCCGAACGCTACTCAGCACTCATCAGCCCGCCACCGATAAGACTCCCGGCTACGAATACAGTATCTACACTCTGATGGAAGAAAGCCCCCTTCTTTTCCTTCACTTCCCTTTATGATTCGCACATGCTCACTGGTACGTACGTACCTACCGCTGGGGTTATCAACGGGTCCCAGTCAACAGTCCAGGGCACACGTCCAGCGCTCGGCCTTGGGCTGCTTTGCTCCATCCCTTGCAGGCCCTTGCAGGCACGGCTCAAGCTTCCATTTTGTTGCTGGGTGAGGTCTTGGCCCGTGCTGCATTAAGCGAGTGGGTCTGAAATTGCAGACCCCGTCGAGGTGCCCAGCGCTAGCCGCCGACAAAATTGCTTGTGGTAGGGTCATGTAGATTACTCGTACTGTTCCGTTAGTGATATTGGGATGGCACTTCGCACCTACAATAAGATAGGGTACTTGAAGTCTAGTAATGGAAGTATGTAATTATCCTATATCCACACAGGACTAGGTAAATTCCTTGACTATTTCTAGTTGTGCGCGTAAAACACGAGCCAGATACATGCACGTACAATCACAGACACACCAGCCAACCCGAAAACTCGCGTCGCATCGCATCGTCTTAGCCAAAGCGCGGACTCTGATCGTCCGTCCGGGCATCAACCACGGAGCGGGTCCACTCCGTTCATCGTGCTAAAGTACGGTAGCGGCAGCAAGCGTATCGGACCTCTTCGTTTCCTTTGTCGAGCTTCATTTTCTTTTATTGGAACTACCCGTGGACAGACTTACTAACAAACCGAGATGCCGAGGAATTCTACAAATATCGGCAATATAGTTCAGCATCCAATCCCGGAGCCCTGTCATCCTGGTTGCGAGCCTTGCTTGTGCTTGACCTTGTGCTTGACCTCCATCACTGCTCACTTCCCGCTCCTCATTTAGAGGCATATGGCACAAGGGGCCAGCCAGTCAGTGCCAGTGTCAATCACTGTCTTTGCGGTCCCGTGTCTCCGCTTCTGGGAACCGTGCCTGTCCCTGCATCTTCAAGCAGTGGACCATCAAGCCATGTTCCCATAGCGATAATAGCTAGCCCCCTTGATAACCTGGTCCCATAAGGTATTCCTCGTTAAGTTGCGTATCCCATGTCGTCCCGTGTGCGTCCCGGCAAGAGGCGAGGGAGAAAATGTCAGGAAAAACTCATCAACCACGAACTCGTTCACGTTTGGGTGGATCGATATTAGAGAAAAAATCTCCCAGGGGCCGTTGGAAAATGAGACCCTGGACCCCTGGACCCTCTTTGCCTCTCTGCTCTCTGACTCCCAATGCTTGGCGCCTCGTGCTCGTGCTGGTCCGCGTGCCAACCACGGGCTGTTTGTTGGCCACTGACTCTTCCAAGTTCCTGTGGGCGTCAACTTGCAAGGTGTGTTCGTGCTGTGGCTGATGATGCGACTGCAACTTGTCGACGACCGAAGACCATCCATCGTGTGTCCGTGTTATTCATTCATGCTACATCGGCATCCAATGTTGTCATTCGTAGGTACATGCACATCGTATTCACGCAGGTGCAAGTACTTGCCTTTACCTGATGCATCAGGTCATGTCAGATCAGGTCACGCTCACCCATCCTCAAAAACGTCATTCCCTTCCCTTCCATTTTGCCATCCACCATCCACCATCAGCCATCCATCTTCTGCGACCGCTCATTCACCATTCCAGGACCTTTGTAAATCTTTAGTTCCATCGTCGATGGACCCTTGTTTTTTGTGCTCACACCATCTTCTTTTCGAGTGTGGAAACTTGGACACATCGGATCCGAGCCATGGAAGCTTGCGTTCGTGAATATGACTGACACTCTCGCTCTCGCTCTGGGCAAAGCCACAATAATTACTGCCAGGCCGAACGAGAGCCCTTTGAGCCCCCAACAATTGGAGCTCGAAGTACCGACATGGCGCTTCGGCGGCGCTAGCGAGTGTCGTAAAAAACGGGGCCCGCCGCCCTACGAAAGTACACCACATGTACATTGTAGTCTAAGGTACTAGGGCCAAACTCGATTCAGGCACTCTCCCTTGCGCCTTGGAGGATTTGATGCATGATTATTACTTATTATTATTGTTATTATTGTGCTCGATAAATCACCTTAGCTGCGTTATTGTGCCTGCTTATATCGGTACCGGATTGGTTGTTCCTGTGCTGCATGAGCAAGAGCACGCGCTGTGGCTAAATCCTCCATCCTCCGTCCATCCATGAGGAGGTGGATTCGAGGTTGCAGATTCCATCCATACACGGCCGCCTCAACTATGAAACTCGCACACATCTTAAAATCCAGGCCTCGTGGATCACTGATTACACAGTCACCGTGAGCCACTCGTGCTCAATCTAGCTAGTAAAGCTCAGTTCGCTACCCTTTAGCTGCAGCTCCTCGCTGTTGCGTGACTCGCCTCATCCATGTGTTGCATGTGACTCGTGCTGTCGTGGCGTGGCGTCTCGCCCAGACTCGAAGATGGACGACCGCGGTCCAACAAGAGCCTGATCCTGATCCATAGCGACGGCTGCATGGGCTGGCATTCTCTCGCTGCTCGTTGCGCTGCCCTGTTGCTGTTATCCATCAGAAACCACCCTCTGAGACATGCAGATATTTCCCCGACCGGGGATCAGCGCCGAGACACTCTCGTGATGCCCAGTGATCTGCTGTATTGATACTGAGCCAACTGCCACACCAACCGGGCTCAACCGTCCTCTCCTGAACCTCGCTTCTGGCCCCTTTTGGCTCTCGGGAGAGTCGCGTTGCTTTTTTGTCTCTCATCACCTGCGGCTGTCGGCTCACTCAGTGCAGATGCTCATCTGCTCTCCCGCCTCGTTTCTCTTCAGCCGAAGCCTCGTAGCGAGCGGCCAGAGAAAAAGCCCAAGACATGGCAAGATAAGACAGTGCACCACCGCGGCCACCGCACACGGTGTGTCGGTGGGATGGATGGGCAATCAATCGAGATCCACCTGTCCATCTCTCATCCACACCTTTGCTCGACGCCAGCCAGTGAAGCCATGGATGTCAAGATCATCCCTGTAGCAGAGCGTGCTCCCCTGCTCCTCTCATCCACTTCCCATGGGACCCACTCGCCAGCTACCGCTCGCCGTCTTGCAACTTCAAATTTCAGCACGTCCTTGTGATTGCTTGCTCTGTAATATAAATGCAAAATGTGAATATTCGCATTGATTTGCTGTCAACCATGGTGACGGTAGACGAGACCTTGCCTCCCGGGTCTCTCGGACTGCAGCATTCGCTTCGTTTCCGCCGTCTAAAAGGCTGTGAGAAACGAGGCCTAGGTACTATCCATGGACCCATACCAGTATTGTATCTTATCGTTTCGTATTACTTGCCCCTTCAGCTTGGAAATTAAGAACCTGCCTTTTCATTTCACGATATGACCATAGAGCAGTCGTTGCCCGTTTGAGCCCTAGGTTGCACAAGCGTGTCCTACTTTTGGTCGTGAATTTCTTCCGTCCTTCCAGACCGTGAGGCTGCTGCACATGGCGACGGTGATATCCCATCGTCCATGGATGGATATGTATTTCGCAACCGAAAGATCCTGAGCCACAGCTCCATCGTACTGTAACCCTGCTGGCCCTCCCCATCGCAAGGGCGCCAACCAGCGCCGCAGACCGCAGGGAGATGCCGGGCATGGGAGATGCTCATCTTTCATGGGCAAAGTTGACAACTCATCTGCCCCGTGACGATCGCCCGGCTTCAAGGAGAAAAGGCAACAAGGGCTCCACCTCGCCCCGTCCGTTCCTGTTCCTCGCCACGAGCCCACACACAGACACGGCCGCGCATGAAGTTCGTCCATTTCGCAATCTTGCCCAGAACAGCCGTGATTCGACGCATGATGCCGGACGTCATGTGCAAGCTCGCCCAAAGTACTGTATATGTAATCAAGCCTTCCTTTGCTCGCCATAGCCACCGCGAAAGGATCCCATTCGAGTCGTATGATTGGCCGTCGACGCTGGAGCCCCTTTCTGGCCTTCTACTGTAACATCCCACCTCAGCATATTGAAACTGTATTCCGTGGATGTTTCCAAGTCTTCTGATCCCGTTTCGCCTGATACCGGGGTGGCGGATTATAGATTGCAACCCTCTTCGGAGAGTTTAGGAGCCATTCTGGTACATTCTGAGTAACTTCTGCGGGTTTTCTTTCCAGCGTCGCCGATCTCTTCGCGATCCATTATCAATGGTGTGAAGGAGTTTGCTCTACACGTGATGGGAAGAAAATGGTGTAGGTCCTTTGCACCCGTGTGATCTGCGTCCATTCCATCCATACCGCCTTCTTCGATGAGCAAAAAGGAGTGTAGCCCGGAGGTATCAAGGTAGCCTTCTGAACCTTGATACTTAGCTGGGGCGTCAAGATGTTGAACCAAATGCCTCTTCCAAGCTTCTAGAACCACAACAGGCTTTGCGATAAGGCGTGACCGCACAGCCCTGCCACCTTTGCACCAAGACTTGGGTTCTTGGTCATTTGCCTCAAGGACAGAGCCGATATCCCTTTTGCCGTTGCCCATCTCTACTCTTTGTCTACAAGCACCAAACAGGCTCCCCGAAGCTCTAACGTTTAGGTTCATGTAGTCCCCGCTCCATTGCAGGTGGCATGTGCCCCCATGTGGCCCATCAGGACGCCGTCCCGTGGCTTCCACAGCCCTCTTGTCGTCGTGATGGTGTGCAGACCCCCGGCCTAGGCCCCGAAGCTGGTTCTTGTACTCGGCCGGTGTCGGGCAACCTCCGTTTTCCCCGTGCCGGATACTCCATCTTGTGATGCTGCTGCTGCTGCTGCTGCTGCTGTCGTGTGCTTCCCGCGGCTAGCTGCATAAGATAGGTGTCGAATGCTGTCGATATAGCAAACATGAAGTTTCTGATGCATCAATGAAGTTCTCCATCTAAAACAAAGACTTCATTAATCGTGATTATCGTAGAGACCAGCTGTGAAACCCCAGGTCATTGGTGGCTACGTATTTTAAACGCATCGTGAGATGGTTCGTAGGTCGTAGCTGGCTTTCAGTTCAGGGCACACATCTCCTATGGCGCCCAAAATTGCCAGCCCAGGGGGGGGAACGACACCCAAGCCTCCACATCGACACCCTTCAAACGACTTCACACGACAAAACGGTCGTATAGAGAGTAACGATGCTCCGGGAAACGTACTGAAATCGACGAGACAACTTCCGAGCACATCCTGGCCGACGGCTGCTTTCCAGATGCCCTCACATGGTCGGGGGACGCCTTGGGCGGGAACAGAGACAGCGTACCTTGCCGCAACCTGAAGACAGCAAACCACCGGCAACAGAAGCCCAAGACCACCCCCTTCACGGCAACGGAGGTCTAGAAATCGACAACGCCCTTCGATCCGAGCTCTCGGCGCGACGACAACGACCTTAAGGTATTTCGGGCGGCTTCCTCCTAACCTCCCTACCCCGCGTCACCACGGCGGCTGCTGACCACGCGTGTTTCTCGAGCAGGCTCGCGATGACCACCTCCCCTTAGACAACCCCTCAGGGGGGATGGCACAAAGCTGGCTCCATCGGTAGCCGTGATTCCCTCGACTGGACGGAGACAGCAGCAAAGGCTCTCTCTAGCGAGGTACGCTCTGCAGCCCGGACCGACACCAGATGAGCACCCTCGTCGCCTCGACATTGCGCCTTGGAGCATGAAACCAGCATGACCGAAGAAGCTACTGAGGCTAGGAGTTTGCGCTCGAAACCCATGCCCTCGAGAAGCTTCAGCAGTAGGACCTGCTTGAGAGCATATTCCGACGATGGATCTGGGTGTCTCCCGAAATCCTCATTTTCCCCCACAAGGGCTGGTATCGACCCATGGACTGCTGCTCTGTGGCCAAAGCATGAAAGGACCAGCATGGTGTGAACCCCTGTATAAAGTTTTGGGTTCGAGGGCTAACGTGAACGGTGGCATTCAGCAGCATCTCTGAGCGACGAACCGGCATGGTTTAGTACTTCGTTCTGGTCGAGCTCATCCCCAGCTTTAGTCTCCACGACACCCGAGATGTGTCTTCCCCAAACCCTGATTCATGACGACGGCATGGGCCTGCTTGCTTGAAACTTCAAGACTAGTACGGCGTTTGGCTTTCGGAAGCTAGCTCAGGCGATACATGTATCGAGAAACGACTCAAGCACAGTGACCTGATGAGGATCAACTTGTTACGCTACCCGGTTCGACTGCGTCGGCTTCATAGCTAGTATGCTCTGTCACCCCCTGGATTCAATAGTCTGCCAGAGCTATCCTCTTATGATGCTGCAAATAGGTACCAAAAAAAGCCTTGCTCTCAACTGGCACTGAGATCAGACATCTTGGTATACCCAAAGACGCAAAAGGCCTGCTTCTTGGCGTTCCAGAGCAGGGTCGCGAGAAGCATTGTGGTGCGAATGTAAAAAAAAAGACACCTCCTTGTTCTGTCTCTTTTGTCAAGCAAACCCCAGAATTCTGCAAAGCGGGAGAATTGTGGATGTCCCTGAGTCGCCAGTCCAATATCAGGTTGCCCCCTTGAGCTGTCTTTCCGAGCCGCGCTAATAAAAGCATATAGATCAGAAGATGAACAAGCGGAAGACCCCTGAAATGGCATTGCACAAGCGTGACCTAATGAACTTTCGGGTTGAGTCCAGAGAGAAGCTCAAGTGAGCTTATTCTCGTACTCGAAGGATGGAAATTCGGCGCGGAGTGGTCTGGCATAATTCGGATTTGCGTGTTGCCACAGAACAGTTCTCTGCCATGATTTCAAGATCAGTGCTGTTTCAGACTACTTCGACTCCTCAGAAATTCGTCCAGGGAAGAGAATGTCTGTATACCATGGTTGCACTTACTGGCTCGGGCCACCTCCCCTCTTCCTCGTCGCCCGTGGAAACAAAGGCAATGCCGGTTCGGGTCACTTTGCCTCAGCTTCTGTTCCCCGCCTGTCATAGGAACAAAGACGAATCTGATTAAGGCCACTTAGCCACTCAAAATGTTCATCCAGGAAAGAGAACGTCTTGCAATTTCTCTCTCTTGGGTTCCTGACGCTAGTACATCCCCAGACTGGAGGTTGAACAAAGGACAAGGTCAGAAGCAGATACCAACAGTTTCAAATGCTGTTCCAGGACATTGGTTCTTTCGAGATCCCAGACCAGGTCAAGTGGCCACGCACGTTCTCGACATGTGTATCCGGGATAGGTTCTCAAGCAATTCAACGCTAGAGAGCCCCAAAGCCGAAGTGTTCATCGTCTAGGGGGGTGAGGAAGCCTTCGTTGGTGGCAGCACGCCGCCATCCTCGTCTGGCGTACACGCTTGAGCAGCTCTTCGGGAAGACGGACTTCTATTGTAAGCCCAAGCTTTATTTGATGATGGGATTCGATATCGATATCCTACCGGCTCAAAGTCAACACACAAGGGTTCAGCCAGAACAATGCTGAAAGCTGGAATGCTTGACTAACGGAACCCCTTTCGGACGCTTTCCAACGAGGCCAATTGCTTCTGTGTTGCAACGCACGTTCTTCGATCTTTGTGGTGCCACTTTCCGAGTGCACCGCAAGCTTTCTCGTACCAGACGGCAATCCACCCAGAAGTTCGTTCTCATCCTATGGTAGCCAGGGATGATAGCCGCCAGGTATACGATGTCGACTCACTCGGCTCTCTCGTGTTCTGTTCATCGTCGATGTCGATAGCATGTTGCTTTCGACTTGCTGGGCGACGCTTATAGGTTTCCCCCTCAGCCCACGCTTGCGGCCTGTTGACAAGCCAGGATTTGAGTATCTGTTGACGAAGTTGTCCCCCTTGACTGGGCATACGAATGGTTGTTGGCTTATTGAAGTTGAGTTCGGTCTTCTCTTTTTTGTCTTCGACGTATCTCTTCAACTTCGAGTTCTCTCATCGTCTTCTCTCGTCGTCTTCGTCTTCGTCTTCTCTCCTCTGCTATACGTAACAATTAACGTTGGCATATTCTGGCTCATATCATCGAATGGGGTTTCCCATCGGGCATACGCATGGTCGTTTTTGGCCTTCGTCTTCTTCATATTCTCTTTTCTTTCGTTCGTTACAGTGAGCATTGGGAGACTCGAGATGATCATCGATGTGTCGAGCGGTGGCAAGTACTCTGGAAGACACTGGCGTCTCAAGTCTGTTCCTACGCCACGGTTGGCAAATTCGCGTTCTTGGTATTGTGGCTAGCTTCTCAAGCCGGAGAGAAGCCTCTGTCCGCTTCCCTTTGGTCCTGTTCCTCTAATATGTTATTCATCTAGCTGGCTGAACTCGGCTGGTACTCACAAGATTGCGGAGCAAGTGTGTCTTGCATCCCTAATGGGTAGCGAGACGCCTTGCTCTTGCTCCTGAAGCACCGAAGAGCGTTTTTCATGCCCTCGAGAGCTATCCCTGCCCTGGTTATGCAAGCTTCTTCAACTTTCTGACGAGAGCATCTGGCTGTTTGGACAGGGTCTCTTTGTATCTCCCGAAGGGCTACAGAGTGCGCGTCTGTCGGCAATGCCTGTTGAAGAGGACCTCACCAGACCCAACGGATGGCCTTCCGGGGTTCTGGTAGAGTTAGCTATCCAGATTTCTGAGTCGCTATACCAGCTTCTCGCGCTGATGAGCTTCTTGGTTGCTCCAAAAACGCGCTTTCTTCAAGCTGTCTCTTCCTTGAGCGTTAGCTGCCACAGTCGATTCTGTTCTTCTTGCACCATCGCCTGGTCTTGTATCGGGAACGCGTGGACTCACTACCGAAGCTCTAGCGATGGAATTCGATGGAAGTCGATGAAGTCGATGAAGGATGCTTCGAAGTGGATGCGTCAGCTCAAGTCAGAGTGAGAAGTTGGGATGAAAGCTCAGGGTGCGCCCCGACTACTCACATGATGCCTGTTCTCGCGGCGCTTCCGTCTCGGCCTTATGATACTCGGTATCTGCATCCACTAGTAAGCTGGATGTTCTTTGTTGTCGATTCCTTGATTATTTTACTGTTCAGGCTGTGGTGTTGACGCCCCCCAGGGTTTTCGAGGAACATCGCTAGCAGTCCCTTTGGGTCCGAGCATGCTGTTCAGGGGTGTGTTCGATATGAACATGGAAAGCTGCGAGCCTGACGAAGTTTTCGAGTACGGGATCGGCTAGATGACATCGAGGACTGAAGTTAGGTTCTTCTGGGTGGTAATGGTGTGGTGTTGATGTCTCGCTAGGGGTGTCAGGCCGTAGGGGGGCTAGCTGGCTGGCAGCTCTCCCCTCGAAGTCAGCGGGGATGCACATCAACACCAGCATTTCACTTCGATGCCTGCACAACCACAATACTCATGTAACAGGATTCTAGTGAGCCTCGGAGGGTCATTTATTACTACAGATACCGAGGAGCATGTATTTTTTCTTTTTTTACTGCTCTGAAGCTCGTCTCGGAGCAGTGCACACATAGCAACACGGCACGCCACTATCCCAACCACAGCACCACGTCTCCAACCAAGCAGACGCTCTATGGCTACAGCATTCGTTTAATACTTTTGCAAACAAGCTTCCGGCCCTACGTTCACTTGTTACTGGCTGGACAAGGAAATACCACGCGAGAATCAGCCACAGTGGTCCCTAACAGTCACCTGGCCCCCCTTTCCCTGACTTTCTCTGGACATCTATTCGGCAGCCCTCCCCGGAGCAGAGCATAGGGCTTTACTATTCGAGGAGGACGTTGATTCACGAAGCAGAGTCCCACAGCCCTGACGGCCGGCAAACCAGAAGGTTTCTGCCGGATATTAAAATCTCCTCCCACTTTTTCTCCTCTTTTCCCAAAACACCATCACAACAGATTTCAACCTCAGCACGCTTTGCTTGCAGACACACATCTACAAGCCAAGCACGCATCTCTCTGATACTGCTACACGGTCTGGGAACTCAGACTGGGTAGCAGAAACTATACTTCGCAAGGTAAGTTCGATTTCACGCCTAGTCTGGCCTTCGAGGGAAGGGCGAGCAAGAATCCGAGGATGCCTCAGATCCACGGAGCTTCAAGCTATCCTGGATCTCGAGTAGCCTCACATTCCGGCAAGCTGTATCCTAGCCTCCCTTGTTTCCTTGCCCCGTCATTCATCCCGTTGTCTCTGCCGCTACTTGCCCCCTTTCGCACCATTTTCGTTCTCCTGGCACGAACCTTACCAGACTCGTGGACAACGCGGTATTGCATTCAACTCGTCCTATCATCTTTCATCTCGAATGTCTATGGCAGTGGCCCTAGCAGGCATGCCACGCTGTCAACTCCTTTCTTGTCTATCGCAGGGCTGGTGGTGGCCATCTCGGAATTCCGGACTTGTTCGCAGAACGGTCTTAGCCCTGGCCAGCGTCCACTGCTTCTGTTCACTACTTCTGTTCACTCTCTCTACTCCGTCTCACTACTTGTATTCACTACTTCTGTTCACTACCGTTGCTGGTATTCTACTATGGGTGGCTGACGCGGTGTGTTGTTCGACAGCGTACCTAAATTGTCTGATTGGCCGCCGAAACGTATCCGTCGCACATTGCTATACCTAGATACCTCAAGCTACAACTTGGAATAAGGTACCCGCCGAGCAAAGTGCTCCAATCATTGTAAGTCAAACCCCTTTCTGTACATATTCGATTTTGTCTCCATTTTCCCCTCCTCAGGATATCCTCACTTCCTTTTCTACGTCCAACGAGATCCCCTCGCTTCTTCGAGATGTAACCCAATCAACCCCCCACGAGAATTCCTTCGGCTGGCCGTGGGTTCTAGAGCAGCATCCCTGTTGTACTCGTCAGCTCAAGTTCAGGAGCAATCGGCGGACTCTGAGTGCTAGAATCACTTTCTATCTCTTTCCACTGGACTTTCCTAAGAACCGCTTCCCCTGCATCCACTGCATCATGACACACACATAAGTCTCTCTCAGGAGATGATTCACGCTACAATCTCGTGGACACCTTTCCTCTTCTAGCAGTCACCGAGTCACCTTTGCACGGAGTCACCCTTGCACATTTGACTCCTACACACACCTTCTTCTCTCAAAGCCTATTTTCAACTTCCTGGCTTGCACGCAGCTCCCTGACACATCACCCTCCCCACGCGCACACCTTCCCTTGTTACCTTCTTCTGCTATTTAAAATAACACCCCTGCATCGAAAAACACTCCAGCCCACCTAAACCATTGGTTGATTGCCACACCCAACCCAAATCATAATATTCCTGTCTCACGCAGTCCGGTCATAACTCAAGATGGCAAAAAAAGGGAAGAAGAAGCAGGCGGCTAATGTTCCTTTCCAGCTCAAGGCAGGTTTGCCTCAGAGACCCAACTCTTCACAAATCTCTTCTGGTGTACCCACGCCCCCCTTTGCGCCCGTTAAGCCATCCGATACTGTCAACGAACCCGCCGGCAAAGGAACCAGTGCCGCGACCAAAAAGAAAAAGAAAAAGAACAAGCAAAAGAACAAGAAACAAGACAAGCAAGAGCAAGACGGGACAGGCCAGAAGAACCTAGTGAGGTTCAGAAAGAAGAAAGGTGCTAAACACAAGACGCCTGCCACCCCACTGGCTGCCACAGCGATGGCATCATCCTCTTCCAGTACTTTCATCCAAACCCCCGGAGCTAAACCGCAAAGCTAACTCGTCAAGCAGATCCGTTGCTGCGCCATTACCACCCAGATGTCAGTGACTCTACGCCAGCCGAGGTCATAGCGAAATGGATGCGCACCTCTGAGAAGTATCTCAACGAGAACCGCCCGACACGGGCTGAATACCTTGATGGAGGTCATGGTTTCAATCACGGAAACTACACTTATTCCAAACAACTCGTTGGGGTATGTTCATTGTCCCATGTTTACGAGAGCTTCCACTAACACATCTAGCTCTTGCCGGAGGCTAGAACACCCGCTGGCAACTGCCAGCGCAACCTACGCAATGTTCGTGATGGCACACAGTTGCCTTGTGGGTGCTACGCAGCGATACCGAGAAGAGCCCAACAACTCTTGCGAGGCGACTGGCAATTCCCGGGACTTCAAGGAATGTTCCACGGGCAACAAGTCTATTCGGCAAACTTCACTGATCAGCTGTGCGCTCAGGGTTGGAAGTCACTCGAGAATCTTGCTTTGGCATTCCCCAAAGGGTTTGCATCACTCCAGCAAAATTTGGTAAGTCTACCGCCCACTGCATAAGACTCTGTTTAACCTGGTGGCACAGACCGTGTTCAACGTTGTAGCGGAGAGATTCCACGGCCATCCGGGAGGTAAATCATTCATTGCCGTGTACCCAGAGTATACCGTGGACGATGTGCGGTCCGACGAACGCCATGGCATGAATTATACTAAGGACGATGTTGCCAAGGAGACAGATCTGTTCAACAGAATCAGATTACTTCGCGTGCCGGTTGGACAGACTGAGCCTTACTGGATAAATGAACCGGCTACATTGACGCAATCTGTATTAACGCCTGCCGAATTAAAGAACTTCGGCGACGTGTTTGGCACCGACTCCGTCCAGGCCATGAGGTCTCTGCGTTATGGTATCGATCGGGCTTCAATGGGCGCAAGGGGCCAACTGCAACAGTCCCGAGGATGTCATCCATACTGGTATCTGCAATCCCGTGGGATTCTACGGATGAGAAATTTGCGTGAGAAACCATACTTCCATCTTCGCAGACTCAAACTGACCTTCGTCTAGTCCTTGCGCTCGATGCTCGGAAGCAGAACACTGAATCACTCATCTTTCAAAAGATACCCTTCTTGGACAGACGCCTTCTCGCCGTCATCTTGCGAGGCTGCCCCAACGTCACCATGCTCGGCATTTACGATTGTCCTCTATTGCATTTTGGAGACGTCGTTGCCATTCTTGATCTCATTCACGAAATCAACGAGGATCGACGAGCCATGGGACTGGCCGAAATTCGTGCTTTCGATTTCTACCCCAAGTTCCACTTTGGAACGCCCTTCAAGCATGATCGGTCTAGCACATATGGCCTCAGCTGGGCAGGGTTCAACAGAGAGACGGTGCAACGGGGATTTTACAGGATAATTCTCGAGGCGTACCTCAAGTGCGCCCAGATGGGCCTCGGTCTACTCTTCAACAAGGAAAACGCCTTCAGGAAGTTCCTCGAGCGACAACCAGAGTCCCCTCTTGGTGTCTTGGAATTTTTGGATGCTATTCTTCGGCTGATGGACTTATGGGACTCCGAATTTAACGACAATAATGCAGAGTCAATGGCCCTCTACGATATGCTTAAGCCAGTTGTTTCGGGCCTAGGTAACAGACAAACCTTCGGACGATATAAGGTGTCAGGCGTGGGACAGAATGAGATCTTCTGTTGCTCTTGCGGCTACGAAACATACGAGGAATTCTTCACCTACGCAGAGCTAGGATCAGCTCCTCACCAGAGAACCTGTTGTGGATGCATTTTGCGCTTTTGGCTCGACAAGGGTGAAATGGGCTGCCAAATCCTAGAGAAGAGGCATGTGCTGGATAAGGTGTTCCCAGACTGGGCCAGCCACAGCCGTGACTTCAACGTTGCCGCAAGATTTCATCGAAACGGACTGCATCTCTTGAATTTGAGAACAACGGAAACCGTACGCACGCCTCCTCCGCCTATGCAGCTGCACCCCAACGGATTCATCTTTCAGCCTCCTTTCGAGCATGAATTCGTACGAGATGGGAAATGCGTCAAAGATTCCATGCAAGGCCTCCCTGACTTGGAGACGATATGCAGCCTGGCATACAATCGCCACTGGAGCACGGCCGAGCATTACGCTTCCCAACACGACTTACATCGTCTATTGTCTGACATGCTGCGTGTGCAGTATCCGGTGTCGACAATGGGACCATATGCGTATGTCAACGCACGGTATGACGGTGGCTATCCCGGCCATATCGCAGAGCTACAGCCTCCGCGAGGCGACTGCCTGGACTATGAGATCGCGAGAGTGAGATTTCGACCCACACGCGCTCAACTGGAGGAGAACTTTTGGTAGTCTCCTTCTACTGGAAACCTTGGACACAGAGCTTCGATGAAGTCTACAAAGATCTGTATCGCAAGACTCTGGGCGCTAAACAAACCTGCATTCACTGGTTAGACTTGCCATGACCCAGAGAGCTTTACTTGCTTTCCGGGCACGGTGAGGGACATCAACAAGAGATTTCTCCTTATCCAACTAGATGGAGCAGGCATGAGTGGAACGTTGTTTATGTATTTGTTGGAGTATCAAAGATCAAAGAAGAGCAGAAGGCTTTGGACTCGGGCAAGAAGAGAGATCGCTGGAAAACCACAAACGTCGACGTCTTCGACAACCAAAAAAAAAACCCCCCAAGGCTGTCTTGCTTGCGCGCCGGAAAACGGAATGGAGAGAGAACATACTGGAAACTCGCGAACGTCGGTATCTTCGACAACCACAAGCAAAAGACTAAGTTGCTTGTTCGCTGGAGAAGGGTATGGAGAGAGGAAAGACTGGAAAACGACAAACGTTGAAATCTTCGACAACAAAAAAAAGACTTGTAAGATAATCATATGCAACTGTATGTAGGATAAATAGCTCAAAGCATCTCGACTGTGCCTATAACTTGTGATATGAAGATGCTGTTTTTAATTGATACAAAGCACGATAGGACAAGACACAATTGCAACGCTGACGGAGGAGTTTATGAATTGCTCAAGACCACTATTTACGACAAGCCTAAGTGAGATCTTCTTCCAATCATAGTCAAACCAAATTCATCTGCGGCTTCGTTGTGCAACGCAACAGGTAAAGAGGTAGGTAGCGCGGGGCTCGAACGTCGGATTGAGGTCGGGAAAAAGCGTGCACGTGATTTGGCGATAGGGACTTGCGCCGATGCGGCAAACCTCAGCTTCTTCCATCCGACAGTTTGCGTCCGAACAAGCCAAGCCCGCAATCCACGATGGCGTCCCTACTACGCACCCTTTCGATCTCGACGAGGCTCCTCACCTCCAGGAATGCTCTGGGAGCATTTGCGGGCCGAAATCCTGCCTCAATGCTGGGCGGGATCCCCTCGCTCTTCGGCGGCAATGCGAGCGTCGGGGTGGCAGCCGTGGGCGGTGCTGTGATGCAGCAGACGAGGGGCATGAAGGTGCATAGCTCGGTCAAGAAGAGATGTGAACACTGCAAGGTACGGCTTCCCTGTTCTGGCTGTGGTAGCTCAGTCTCTTGGGCGGCGGGCGCATGAGGCGGGATTTGGCATTGGGGCACACATGGCTGACGCTGGCTTGACAGGTTGTTCGACGGAAAGCTGGAAAACGACACAACGGATACCTCTACATCATCTGCAAGGCGAACCCTCGGCACAAGCAACGACAGAGTTGAACGGACCCTACGTGAAGGAATGAACTTGCGGATGGAAGAACTGTACGATATGGGATGCATAACGGCAGCAGAAACCGGATTCTGGGCGACAAGCAGGAAGCCTCTCGAGGCTTCGACAGGGCAGGCTTGGGGATCTTTCGGCAACGCCTTGCAATTGGATTTGGACGGCGGCCGAGATTGGGGAGCGCTCGTCATGTACAACTATTACGCTACAGACCATCGATATACCTCTCCATACCCTCCCACTCCGTCTTTCCTGTTGACAGGAGATACTTCACCTGTGTCTTTTCAGGACTATGAGTATTCTGTGCACTTGGAATCGAGCCAATTGGGGTCTTACCGAATCTTTCACGTTCCGATGCCTCTCAAACTCATCACGAGCATACTTGCGAGACTCGGCCCTGGTGGTAGGGTCGACGATGCGTTTGGTGCCCCGTAGAACAGTGCGGTAGAGTGCTAAGGCCTTGGACCGCTGCAGAAACTACGCAAACTAGTTAACATCTCCATCGAGATCATCGTGGGTGAAGAGACATGGTTCGTACTTGGTCGAGGCTCAAGATGCCTTTAAGGCGGGAGCCGCTCGAGCGGGTGGCATAGCCACGGCTGAGATTCAGCAGGTGAGAACGAAAGAGCATCCCATTAAGAACTGCCTCAACGAACATGAGATTTAATCATGGCTCCTAGGGCCGTATTATACCGAGGAAGAATGGATGATGCAGGCTCCTGGAAAGTTCGCGATTTGGTGGTTGAACCTCGGCTGATCCGTCGCGTCCGTCCCTTCCTTCCCGTTATTAACGGAAGGGACGGCGACGGGCATGGGACGCGTGCAGGCAGGTACGACGGCACACGGTATGTACCTCCTCCAAAAGTTATCACTCAACGTCGAGGGCATATAATTTTCTCCTTTACAAAGGCAAAAAGATTCAGAGATGCAATGACAGAAGCAGCTGGGACAGGCTCTTCTGCGCCTGAGCAGCAGGGTAAGCGCCGGCGCAGTGAAAGACACAGTACAAGGCAGCAACAAACCGTCCATCCCATTGACACGGCCAACAAGACTTCCATCGAGAGCTTCGTTACGGAGTATATCAAGCCCAGGTAAGGCAAGCTGCAGCACTACAGTCGTAGTCACACTAAACATCCAGGGCTGCTGCACCTCTAACGTTGTTGCTTCTACAGTACCGAAGGCTGGCCGCAATGGACGCATCCCCGAACGGCTGCAGAGTACAACCTGAGCCTCTCGCGGCCAGCCAGTATGACTGATGGGGATCTGACTGCCTGTTTTGAGCTGGTGGACGAGACTAGCGGCGCGGACTATCGCAAGGCGTCGCTTGGATGGCATCCAGCAGCGAAGATGAAGGAGATGCGCTCGTCTGACCTATGGTACGTGCTGGTCAAGGATGGCGGGGGCATCGTCAAGGGTTTTACGTCGTTGATGGTGACAATGGAGAACAAGGAGCCGGTGGTGTATTGCTACGAGATCCATCTGAAGCCGGAGCTACAAGGGTAAGCAGTGCCCCAGTCCAACACACCGACGACCCAGGAGTCAAGACAGTGCACCACCACCGCGGATGCGAAGCCCCGAAGGACAGCCCAGGGTCGACCGCAGCAGCATGTGATGAGGAACCATGAACTAATTATGTGCAACCTCGTCACAGAACCGGTCTAGGCGGACAACTCATGAGGTACCTTCTCGACATAGGCGAAAACATTGACAGGGTGGAGAAGGTGATGCTCACGTGTTTTGTGAGTAACAAAACGGCTCGGGCATTTTACGATAAGCTGGGGTTTGGGGAAGATGAGAGCTCACCTGGAACGAGAAAGCTGCGCGGGGTGCAGGTGATTCCGGACTATGTCATTATGAGTCGGAGGACGGCTGATGGGCGGGCGGTGCTGGCTGATGGTCGGACTCGGACAAAGCAAATGAAAGGGTGAGATGAGGGTGGGAGCCGGGAGACGGTGGAAGGAAAAGGAGGAATTCATCAATGCCTAGCGACTCCACGGATATCACGGAGCTGACGCAGGGCAGCAACTGCGGGAGTATGTAACATCATGGTGCGTATGCGGCATCAATCTTCGAACACCAACCGACTCCCAGCAGTTTTATCAGTTTTCAACACGAGGATGTGGATCCTTTATCGACGAACAGGCCAACCTCCGGCACTTGTTCAGGCCTTGTTCAGGCCTGTTGCAGGAATGTACTTCAGCGACCAGTAAATTGAACGGCGGAACTTCACACAAGCGGATGAATAGCCGGCTTCGAGACCCCCGCCGTGTCAGCCTTGAAGGAACCTTGGTGTGCCTGCAAAGCATGGGAAGCTCCAGCAAAGGCAGAGGCTCCAGAATTAACAAATTAATCCTGGACTTGGAGGGTATCAAAGCGACTAAGGTCTCAGCTGGCAAGCCTGATGGGCATAGGCTTTGACGCTAGGCTTGGTCCGTCAAGATCTTCACGTTGGCAGACGTCAACGCAGCGAATTACGGCCTCTCTCGAATCTCCACTGGCTGGGGTCTGATCAGCCCTAGGAGGCTAATGGGGCAGCAGAGCGAGCTGCGAAGCCAATCCGGGCTTGCGTTGGCTCTGTCTGAGAGCTGGGATTGGGTCCTGTGGCTTTCCCAGAGGGGTGTGTTGTAGCGCGTTGCACAGCCTTCTCGAGACGCGAGACCTAAGACCTGAGGAGAGAAAGAGAGAGAGCGCTGCTATCTTTGGGCTCCAGCTCCCCGGCTGGGCATTCTGCGCTGCCCCGAGAGCCTCGGGGGGTGACGATAGTACGCCGGGCTGCAGGACTAGAGGCTAGAGAGGGTAAGCCGGGCGTTTTGTCTTGCTTGGCTCCGCCGGTGCAGTCAGAGGTTTAATTAATGGGCGTTCGCTGTTTGTCTGCCTTGGGGTCTGTTTCTCTGGCTCTCGTCTTCGATTTCTCTCCCAAGACGCAAGCTGGTAATCACCTTCCTCTTCATCCTTACAAGCAGTTCGACAATTGAACAAAGGCTTCGCCTCGATATCAACCAGCCACTATCACTCAATCCCTCGCTCGACCGTCACAATGGCCTACCAACAACCTCAGCAACACGCCGTCGGCGCTCCGACCCAGGAGTGGCAGAATGGCCTCTGCAACTGCTCGCCTTGCGAGAGCTGTCTGCTCGGAACCTTCTTGCCATGCATGCGTATGTATCCACCTCTCATCATGAGGCCTCGCCAGAATCCATCCTTCAATGAAGGAATTGCCGAGTTGGAGGACAAACAGTACTAACATGGGTGTCTCTTACAGTCCACGGCCGTGCCGCCGACCGCATGAGGGATCCTTCTATGGCCACGGCCGATTCATTCAACAGCGACTGCCTTCTGTTTGCCGGTGTTCAGTGCTTCACCGGCTGCGGCTGGATGTAAGTTACCCTTTGCCCCTCTGCTGCGCACTCCTCGTCTCCCCGTCGCGAGGCTGACACTTCTCTCCCTACAGTATTTCCATGATGCAGCGAGGCGAGATGCGCGAGCGCTTCGGCATCAAGGGCAGTGGCTTTGGTGACTACTGCACCACGTACTGGTGTCTCTGCTGCGCCGTCATTCAGCAGGAGAAGGAGGCCAAGCAGCGTCTGGCCGGCGCCCACGCCCCCGTCACGCAGGCCTACCAGCCCCAGAAGGAGGGCATGCACATGCCGACGCCTCAGGCCCAGGGACAGACTCACGGCCAGACCCAGGGCCAGATCACTCCCGTCCAGTCGCCGCCACCTCAGCAGCAGCACCCTGCCGCCTACCAGCAACAGCAGCAACAGTCGGTGTATTCGCAACAGCAGCAGCCCGCTTACCAGCAGGTTCACCCCGATCACAACGGCTCGTTCCCCCAGCAGCAACAGCAGCCGGCCTACCAGCAGGTCCAGCCTGACCACACCGGATCGTCGTTCCCCCAGCAGCAGAAGTACTAGATTGTCATATAATCCATCAAAGGAGATGGGTCATGATGCTGCGAGTTGATGACGGGATGGAGGCCCGCGGGCAGAAAGGGCGGGATCTGAATTATATACCCCATGGATTGAAATCGGCATGTTTCTTTTGTATTAGGTTACTCAGTTGCCTCTGCCCTCCCGCCATCGTCCGCAAAAGGACGATAGTTGGGATGGGCTCGGTTAATCAAATGGCTTTGAAAACAGCATTGAAGTGCAAGATTGTCCTGACGTTGACCGTGACTCGATATTGAGTGTGACGTCTTGCGAGATTTCAGGTAGCCTTCGTGCTTTAGGTGCCATCCAATCGTGAGACCGCCACAACATCTGCTAGCTTTGTGATAGACCGTACGGCCAACATTTGACGCAAGTCAGAAACAACTTGAATATAAGGAAAGTCAAAAGTTTAGATTGAGAGATCACCAACAAGAATTCTGAGGCAGCAATAGTAAAATTCAGCATCAACATGTGCTGCGTAAGAAGCATGCACATTTTTCCATCTTTGTAAGGCTGCGCCGCCATACCTCGCCATCCACCCCAAGAAAAAAAAACTGACATGAACCTTGGAAGACAGCACTGTCGAGAAAAAATATTGAATAATGGTATTTGCGTGTTAATTTCAAACGCCCCTTCTTTCCGCAACCATCGAGATTGTTCAAGCACTTTGAAGCAATGTGGTCATCGAGGTTTCGTGTATCAGAAACCTGCTATATCTATCTCCGGGGCCCTCTCTGTAGTTCCCAACTCCAGAATGCAAACCCAAGATCCCCAACCGACTTTTCACTCATCTCTGTCTTTTCAAAATACATTACAAATCATTAAGCATATAGCTTCTTCTCGTACGACTCCATGTTGACATTGCCCTCAAGCTGAGCGCTGGCAGTGCGGAGCTCGAAGCGGAGAATTCCAGCCTCAGCGTTCTCGTGCAGGTTCGCCAGACTGGTGTTGCCGCTGTCCTGCAGGGAGTGCTTGAGGCCCGCCGCGAGGTAGGGGAGGAACTTGTTGACCGAACTAGGAGTCGAGTTAGCATGCTTGCTTATCATAAAAATTTCGAAGTTGTCAACTTACCCTCTGTGTGCCACGGCACCAGAAACACCCTGGGCAACCAGGACGCTGTCACCCTCGGAGAAGTAACGAGCAGTGCCAGCATTGCTCTTCTGGCTGTCCTTGCCGTCGCCGCCAGCCTTCTTATCCTGCATAGCATCAATGCTGCCCATGCCGCGGTAAGCCTTGACCAGCTTGCCCTCTCGCGAGACGAACGAGGTACCGGGAGACTCAGTGGTACCGGCCAGCAGACCACCCATCATGACGGTGGAGGCGCCGAGAGCCAGACCCTTGACGATATGGCCAACATTCTGCACACCACCGTCGGCGATGCAGGGAACACCAAAGCGAGCAGCAAAGCGGCTGACGCTGTAAACGGCAGCCGCCTGAGGTCGGCCAACGGCCATGACCTCCTGGGTGATGCAGGCGGAGCCGCTACCCATGCCAATACGCATACCGTCAACGCCAGCAGCGATGAGACTGGCAGCCTGCTCGCGAGTCACGACGTTTCCGCCAATGACTTCGAGATCAGGGAACTCAGCCTTGCACCACTTGATCATCTCGATCTGGTACATGCTGTTGCCCTGAGAGCTGTCGAGGACAACGATATCCAAGCCAGCATCGACCAGCTGCTTCAGGCGGAGCTTGTCCTCAGGACGAGTGCCGACGGCAGCAGCGCAGATGAGCTGCTTGCTATGGGGCAACTTGGAGGCGAAGGGGAAATGTTGGTTCTTGGTCAAGTCGGAGCGAGAAATCATCGAGACGAGGTTGAAGTCCTGGTCAACGATGGGCAGCTTTCCCTTCTTGGACTTGGCCAAGATGCGGTTGGCCTCGAGGAGGGTAACATCGGCAGGGGCCGTGGTCAGGTCCGTAACCATGACCTTGGACACAGCCTGCGCATTGTCCTCCTCGAACTGGAGGTCCCGGTTGGTCACAATGCCCAAGAGCTTGGAGCCAAGCTTGCCCGTCTCTGTTTCTTCGTTAGCCTATGCTCAATTCGAAGGTTTTCAACTGCAAGAATTTGAAGATTTTGGTTGGAGTCAGAGTAAAGGGTTGTCCGCATGACGATCGTCAATACAGTGGAACGAAAGTTAAATGTTATAAAGTGTGTAATCATGTAACCGAAGAGAGCAAGAGTATGAGAGAGGTGGTTGTACTGACCAGTGACGGGGAAACCGCCGAATCCCCACTTCTCCTTCAAAGTCTTCGCCTCGCCGACGGTGGTGTTGCGGTCAATGACAACGGGGTCGAGGATGAACCCGTTCTCGTAACGCTTGACCTTGCGGACCATGTCGGCCTGGGCCTCGGGCGAGCAGTTGTGGTGGATGACGCCGAGGCCGCCCTGGAGAGCCATGTGGATGGCCATCTCGTGCTCAGTGACGGTGTCCATGGGGGACGAAACGAAGGGCGTCCTGAGAGCGATGCGCTTGGTGACAGGGGAATCAAGCGACACCTCCGAGGCGGCAAACCCAATATAGCCGGGCAGCAGCAGGAAGTCGTTGTAGACGAGACCACCGTGCTTTTGCGTGTCCATCAGCTCGTGGAGATCGAGCCATCGCGAGTCTCGTACTCGGCGAGCACGTCGAGTGCGGTGCGATGATCCAGGAGTTTACCGGCGCCGTTGAGGGCGGGAGCGGAGGCGGGGGACATGATGGCTAGAAAGAGATGCGAGGTAAGGTATGGTATAGTAAAGAGAGGCAGGAGAGAACGGTGGTGAGGTCGAAGAGCAAGTCGAGAGAGAAAGTCGATGAGGTTTGGCTGGAACCGACTGCTACAATTGATCTGGCGCTTCTTCCCGAAAGAAAGAAAAGAGAAAAAATCTGGGTGTAGACCGCCCGAAGTTTTTTTTTATACCGGACCCTTCCTGAGTCTGCTGCTGGCGGGGGCGCCTGCTAAAATCTGCGAGGATGCGGGGCATTTGGCAGGCACAGGCAGGGAAGGAGAACTGGTGCGGCCGATGTGGGGCCGAGCAGGAAGAACAAGAGGGGCCTTGTTCTTGGGGCCGTTGAATCCGAGTTACAAAATTGCTTACCCTGTGGTTACATGAGATTTCGTAGTACGTATCGCTCATTGTCATCTCCATGAAGACAAGAATATTGCAAGAACTGTCGTGGGATATCTCGAAAGATGCCCGCAGACCAACAGATCAGTACTGCTTGGCAACCTCGCCTCGCAACAGCACCGTTACTCCTGCAAGATATTGAGGTCACGCGCTCTACTTTCCCATGGTGAAGATAGGACAAATATTCTAACATACGTGCAGCCTCAACCTCCACCATGGCTGAGCCCCCAGAAGTCACGACCATGAAGCGTAGCAAAATATTCACGTTAGTTGCCATCTGATGGTAGACTGCTTCTAGAGTTCTCCTACCTTATGATCAGGACTCTTCCGAATGTCATCCTCAACCTTGACTTCAGCTTACAGAGACCACACAACACAACTACTTGTAACAATCACCATACAACAGTACATTACATACACGCACGTATTACTTTACGCGATGAACCTACTTCCAGATATCGAACTTGGCATCAAAGTTCGCCACCAGGTGTCTGTGGCAGCAAAGGGTCAGGTACATCCAAAGCAGGTATTTATAAGATGTACACTACCGTCTACAATACGGGCCCACATGGCCATCGAGCAGGATTCAACTCCGTCTACAATACGGGCCCACATGGCCATCGAGCAGGATTCAACTGCGTAAGATTTATTGCCCGTTTATGAAGCCTAACCCTCAGCCTGACCCTGTCTTAGGTACTTACCTACGGACGAGACCGACCCCGAAACAAAATGGAAAACAATTCAATCCAGGGCCATGCGTTTCCTGACCATAGTCAGCGCTCCGTTCATGGGCACTTACTGGTCCACTGCACTCGCCAACATAGTCCATGGCTCCATCTGCTTCGCGAATGATGGAATGGACAAGACCGTTACCGATAAGATTTGCCGCCGCGTCTTCTGTGCGAAGGAGGATGAATCACACGTAGTTCCTCGAGAGACCTTCACTGCCATTGAGTCTTACTTGTTGCGGTCGCGCAAAACCCGCAAGTTCAACGACGTTACCCAACTACACGTCGAAATAGCGCAGCACGCGAAAGCGTTGAAGTATATTATCGAAGAGGTGTACCTCAGAGCGAACTCCTTGACTGAAGAAGTCATTCATAAGACACACGCAATTCTCACTCACGACCCTCAGAATCCGGGTGTTCAAGGGGACGCCTACCGAAAGCTAGGGACGATACGTTCATCAGGTCACCATATGTACATGCCCCCCGAAAATATCCATCATTCCATGAAGTTAATGATTCGGATGCTCGACGACAGACTTGAGTACGCCGCCATGGCTGGAAGATTGGATCCAGTGGCATTCGCGGCAATGTGGACTCACGTATTCGACCATATTCATCCCTTTTCTGATGGAAACGGCCGTCTTGGCCGCCTCCTATTGAATACCCTTTTGCTGAAGTATGGCAACGTCGTTGTATATATTGGTCAAAACCACCAAAGTGTTGTCGAGTATCAAGAAGCTATGGCACTGGCTTCATTGCAGCAATCGACCGACTTGCAAAATCCGCCATTCAGAAGAGAGGGCCCGAAGTACTACAAGGCGTTATCGACTTTGGTTCTCAAAGAGGTTGTTGATGTGTACGGGAACACAATCATCGAAGACATCGCTGATGTGAATATCTCGAATTGAGGCAGCTGCAAATCTTTGTAACGGCTAATAATCATAACCTAGACAATTTGCAGGATGAATCAAGTGTCAAAATACACCTTTACTTCAACATCGTTACTCCATCCGGCGTGCAGCTCCATCTCCGCCCAAGCCTTGCCAATGTCGATTTCAAGTACATGACCATCGTTCTTCGAGATGGCGACTGTGTGGCGTGGTATGGGCTTTTCTTGCACAGTTACTATGAAGTCCCCGTCGATAGTCATATCGGGTAGCGTGGAAATGTACACTCCTACACATAAACATTAGTAGCTTTCTTGTTCAAATGTTCTTTGAGAAAAGCACATACCAAGAACCCCAAATGCCTTGACTCGAGTATCTAGGATCGCTCGACGATTTTCGCGCTGCTCGACATTATTCGAGACAATAGCAGCAGCGCCAGTCATCTTGCCTAGGAGTCCCAGGTTGGCGGTTAAGATCTTGCCGTGCTTCTCGCTTGGCAGATAAGTCAATGGGTATGCGCAGAAAATCTCATAACCTCGAACTTGGAGCGATCCGGTGAAGAGTGAGCTCGAATCCCCCAGCTTCGTTGGCCGTGTCACTCGGCCAGTTGTATGTGCTCGAATGACATACTCGATTGATGGATCCGTTCCTGGGAAACAGGACAGAGGAATCAGCTCGGTCAATGGTCGAGCCGAGATGTTGAAGATTGCCAGTATGGGAGTTCCAGTTTGTGAGGCTCCTGCTGAAGTTTAGCTACAACACCCTTGAAAAGTAACGACCTTGAGTCTGACTTACCATGGTAACTCCCAACTTTCAGGAGGGAATCATCATCATATCCCGTATAAGGATAAACCGTTTTGCCGACAACACTTGGCCGGAAGATGACTGTTTTCCCTCGAGGAGTCATGCCGGTCATCTGCCCAATTAGGTCCATATCATGCTGACCGGGGACATCTGTGATATAGATGGGTCCCCCGCTCACACATCTTGCCGCAGCGTGGAATCCCGAGTAATCGTGAACAGTCTGGAACATATCCCAGTCGGGAAGCACGTTTAGATGCTTCGTGAAGATGCTGTTGTGCGCATTCGTCCACACGTGCCAAGGGTGAGAAGCCGGGATCTCGGGGAAGAAGTCGTCCGAATTCCGAACCAAGATGGCTGGCCGGTTTGTTGGCAACTGGGAATAGAATAGGGCTTGCGGAATCTGGGACATGCATGAGATAGCCTTTGCGCTGAAGTGTCGAAGGGTCGAGATGGTCCACGCATCGAGATATGTTGTTATCAGCTCTCGCCTTGCCGAAGCACCGACCCAAGTATCAATCATGAACTGGGCATCTGTTTTGACGGCGTCGATGCCGCAGTTTGATAGGAAACGGTAAAAGTCGTCGTAAAATCGAGAAACGTCCTCTTTGGCGACGACAGTCATCTTTCCCCCGAGTGGCAAATTGCGTCGTTCGGAATCTTCACGGGCAACCTCAACGGTTTTGTACGTCTTTGCAATTTGGCCATCAGGAGAAATGCCGGCCCAGTATCCCAGCAGGGCGTGCCAAACAGCGATATGCTGGATGTGAGGGTGCTTATTGCGGATCTGGGAGATGGTTGCCTTTAGACCATGGGGGAACGCTTTTGGTTCAGCTTCAAAATCTTTCCACCCATGTTGGAACTGCCCAGGGCCCTTATAATCAATAGACTGCCAGTTGTCGTCAATGATGAGGCTAGCGAAGTTGATGTTGTTCTCAGCTAGCTTATCCACGGCATCAAATATCTTCTGGGCTGTTAGTTTCTGACCAAGAGCGTTCCAAGTGCCTGATGGAAATTAGCTGAGCTAGGCACGGCATTCAAGAAACCTTGAGCATAAACGTACAGTAACCGAGTCCGTCATACCAGTTCTCCATCCATTCTGGCTTGACTTTGTCTGTTAAGGCTGCTAGCTCCCGATCCCACTCGAAATCGGCTTTTTTTATTCTCGACACTAGTGTTCTTGCATGATACATCACGGCGGCGATGGCGGACTCAAAATCGGCACCCTCGGCTACCAGTATAACGGTCTTGGCTTCAGACAGTCCATCGTTGCGAGCCTGCTTTACTTAGCGCTGAGGGATGTGATACACTGAAACACTTACGTGAACAGATAGGGTCCCTTTTTTAGTATGTCGAAACACAGGGAGGACATCATTTAAACCGCTGATAGCAAGGAAGACGAGGTTTTTACCCTGTGGACTCATGAATGAGCAAAGGACCCCATCCTTATCTAGCGAGAAATGACTTTGACCATGGCGAGGTGCTAGCCATGGAGACCATAGGCGTACTAAAGAGAACCATCTTCGAGTGTTAGTGGTAGTATTGACATTGTGTAATGACAGCATATGATTGTAGCCTCTAAGCTTTGCGTAAGACGAGCATACCTCAAGAACGAACCCCATGGGGTTCCAATTTCAATATCCACGAAAGTCGACTCGTCTTCTTTCGCAGGAGGCACAAGCGTTTCGAGAGCCCATAGAGAAGTCCCGGGGGACTGACTCATACATGACGAGACTTTCCATTGCGAACTGAGGTCAGGTATGAGATCGGGCAGCTCTTCAGATGGCACAGTGACGGAAGTTGTTACGATATGGCCATCTTTCAGACCCTGCTCGTCGCGAATCCATCGCCATTCTTCGTCTCGGCCGCAGCGAAACTTTAAGGTGAACTGTACGGACTTTTTGAGGGACAATTTTAAGGAGAAAAAGGAACGAGATAGTGAAGCAGGTAGCAGGTGTAAGATTTGAGGCCCGTGGCCATCTTCTATCGGGGACAGATCGGCACTATTCCACTCTGACCCATCCACTGAATGCCAGAGCGAGACCTCCCATGATTCCTTTTCGCGAAACTTGGGAACGTCGAGGACTGCGGTGAGGGTGACTTGTTGGTCGTGAATGGGAGAGACTTGCCCCAGAGGAGGATAGCTCTGGAGAAATACTGTCATATCTTCGGTGACAGGAGGCGGAGCTGGCTTTTGCTTAGAGATGTAAATCGCCTGGAAGACTTCGCCAAAGTCATAGTTGTCAGTGGGCATGGCGATGACGAGGCAGAAGGCACGGGTGGTTTGAACGAGGCGCGGAGGTGACTATTTGCTATTGCGTGGAAAGGTCTGAGAGACAATACGAAAAACAGATGATGGTGTCGTCACCTTTGAGTATTCGAGTTGAATTACCTTGGACACTTGTGACTCTGTGAGTGTGTTGACAATACGGAGGCAGTGTACATGTATTGAAGGTGGTTAGACGCTTGGGCGCTTGGGCTCACGAACTCGGAACGCTCATGGAGCAACGGGTGGAGCTGGCATTTGTTAGTAATAGGCGCCTCTGATTGGATCAGGACCTGCCCGTGATCGCTTGATTCGGAGTTGGTCGGAATGACTAAGCCCTCCGCCTCAAAGGTCAGGCCGCAAATTATCTCATGAAAGCTTCTAGCCGAGCTGGATCGAAAGATTTCATCAAACCACTCAATTCAGTGTCGACCTCCAAACCTCCGTCATGGCGTCCCGGAGACTAGCTTTGAACCTCTCGCAGGGCCTGCGGAACCGTGCTGGTCTGTCGGCCGCCGCTCCCTTGCGACGGGGCTTCGCAACGCCCTCTTCCATCGGCAAAACTCAGACCACGACCCTCAAGAATGGATTGACCGTGAGCGCCATCACCACGACCCAATTGGGTTTCTCACGCATCTCAGAATGCCTTCCTGACACTGGTGTACTAGGTCGCTACCGAGCACTCGCCTTGGGCGCAAACGTCGACCGTGGGCATGTGGATTGACGCCGGTTCGAGGGCTGAGACCAACGAGACCAACGGAACCGCGCACTTCCTCGAGCATCTCGCCTTCAAGGTTGGACTTCCATCAATGGCTGACAGAACGCGGCTGACCATCATACAAGGGCACCTCCAAGCGCTCCCAGCAGCAATTGGAGCTCGAGATCGAGAACATGGGCGGACACCTCAACGCCTACACCTCGGTGCGTCGGATGAAGGGATAGTCTGGTCAACACGAGCTAACATGGTCTCAGCGCGAGAACACCGTCTACTTCGCTAAGGCGTTCAACTCAGATGTTCCCCAGTGTGTCGACATTCTTTCCGACATCCTCCAGAACTCCAAGCTCGAGGAGTCCGCCATCGAGCGCGAGCGCGACGTCATTCTACGAGAGTCTGAGGAGGTTGAGAAGCAGGTTGAGGAGGTTGTATTCGACCACCTCCACGCCACTGCTTTCCAGAAGCAGCCCCTTGGCCGCACCATCCTCGGCCCTCGCCAGAACATCAAAGACATCACCCGAACCGAGCTCGTCAACTACATCAACACCAACTACACTGCTGACCGCATGGTTCTCGTTGGCTCTGGTGGCGTTCCTCACGAGAAGCTTGTTGAGCTTGCCGAGAAGCACTTCTCCGGTCTTCCTAGCAAGGGCCCCGAGAACCACGCCTACCAGCTCTCCAAGCAGAAGGCCGACTTCATCGGCTCTGATGTCCGAATCCGTGATGACACCATGCCCACTGCCAACATTGCTCTTGCCGTCGAGGGTGTGAGCTGGAGTGACCCTGACTACTTCACTGCTCTCGTCGCTCAGGCTATTGTCGGCAACTACGACAAGGCCATGGGTAACGCTCCTCACCAGGGAAGCAAGCTCAGCGGCTACGTTCACAAGCATGACATGGCCAACAGCTTCATGAGTTTCTCCACCAGCTACAGCGACACCGGGTATGTCTAACTTGAAACCAAATCATTGAACGGAAGCTAATATTTCGCAGTCTTTGGGGTATCTACCTGGTTTGCGACAAGCCCGACAGAGTTGACGATCTCGTCCACTTTGCTATCCGCGAGTGGATGCGTCTCTGCACCAACGTCAGCCCCGCTGAGACCGAGCGTGCCAAGGCCCAGCTGAAGGCTTCCATTCTTCTATCACTCGACGGCTCCACTGCCGTTGCCGAGGACATTGGCCGACAGCTCGTCACCACTGGCCGCCGTATGCCCCCTAGCGAGATCGAGCGATTGATCGATGCTATTACGGAGACGGACATTATGGACTTTGCCAACCGAAAACTTTGGGACCGGGACATCGCCATCAGCGCAGTGGGAACCATCGAGGCTTTGTTCGACTACCAGAGACTGCGGAACACCATGAAGCCTAAGTTTTAAGGTAGAGAGGGCTGGCCGTTTGCGAGAATCGAGACCAGGGTATAGAGTGTATGAGATACCGTTTTACAGGCCTAGTGTATCATAAAGTTTCCCTTGTTCATACTAGGTAACATGGAGTTGTGACAGTGTGTTCCGTAAAATTATCGTGCCTTAGTTTGTGTGTCTTATTCTGAAGGCACCTTCATACAGTTGGTTTCCTAGACTATCCATGGCGACTTTTGCCTTTTTGCTCGCACTCCGCCGAGTGGTATTGACAGGCACCGATTGTCGTAGGTGACCAAGTCCGTAAACACGTTTGATTGTGTGTCGATGAACAGGCTGATACGAAGGTGCTGACGCTCGAAGTACCAAACATCCCTTGTAAGACACAGAAAGTCATGAATGGGGAGTTCTGTCAAAGGTTGAATTGAATATGGGTACCTAAAATGCGTATCCCTTTCTAGTTTTCGACAGAGCTCTCTACTAGAATCAGAATTCATGCCCCTTGGTTGAGAGTTGCTATCAAAAATCCGAGTCCTTCCCTTCGTGAGCGGTTTTCCGTGTAACCAGAATAACACCTATAGTTTTCTCAACGCCGCCAACGCCTTTAAAGCAACACTGCCCCGTTTTACCGTTCTGATCGCAAACAGAACACGTCGATCTCGGGTCCAAAGAAGAGTAGGGTCCAGGTCCGCTTAGCTTTCCTCGGCCATGTCTTGATCCACGTCTTCTCCAAACATATCCTCCACTGTTCCGCCTTCCACGCCGTCTCCACCCACGTCCTCTAGATTCGGACCTTCGACACCCTCCATCGCATCCCCCGAATCGTCCTCGTCCTCATCATCGGCCTCATCCCATATATCCTGCAAGCCCCAGCTTGTTCCACTCAGCACGAAGCGCTCGCTTGGTAGTCGGACACCCCATTCACTGGGTACAATCTTGGGGAGCGCCACCTTGTTGCGATCTCGGGCAAGGTCTTGCATGTAATCTTTGCTGATGCCGCCGCCGGCGCTTCCTCCGCGAAATTGGTAGCTGAGACGCGCTGCGATGGCGAGCTTGACGGCGTTGGCAGTCACAGCAGCGTCACCCGCAAGAGCTGCCGTGGCGCCCGAGCTGGCGGATGGTTTCGAACCAGCTTGTGTGATGTATGGGTCGCCCGAGAGGTGGATCGCATCGCTCAGCACTGATGAAGTATGGCGGTATGCAAAGTCGAGGAGAAGTAGAGGCACTCGTTGCTCGTAAGCCGTAACCCCCTGAGACGTTAACAAGAGTTCGACAAGCCTAGCGTCTCGAGGCCGGGGCGTTGCCGTGGAAGGTGTTGTTGGAGGGGCAGTCTGGGATGTCGCAGGCTGAGTAGCGGTGCTGGTCTGCGTATTGGGGACGGTCTGAGAGGTGTTTGCCGACGAAGGCGTAACGCCGTTCGTCTGAGGCTGGCTGGATGCCATCTTCTATTTGCTGCGCTGCAGGCAAGGCGCGGATTTGATGTTATGCGCCCGATTGCTTTCAGCGGTGCGCCGTTGGAGATTTAGCCAAACCGCGTGAGTGGCAGGGCCTGCAGAGACCACTTCGTATTTCAGGTCGAACCGGGGTATGAGGTGCTGTCGCCGCAGGTCCTTGAAGATTCTGCCACTCTGCTGGATGAGGGATGAACCCGTTGTAGATGGAGCTTCAGATGGTGGTTTACGGTAGCTTTCCCAAGCCGCGGTCGACTGTGAGGTGGGTCGGCACTTCTTTAATCCGTCAACCGTGTGAGTCTGCAGTTAGCGCACAGACCACACCTTAAATATTACCACTCAGTTGGGGCATGTTGGATTGGCGGCAGGACCGAACGGATTGATGGAGGGGCAGGGGCGAGGGGCAGCGACAAAATATCGTGCCCCACCAACCGCCGATTCAGGACTCATCGCCGTCACCAACTTTTTTGTGACTGACTTGACTCATTGAGAGACGACTTCACGGAGAATTGTACCAGAGCCAGTTGTTTTCTCCGCTCAATTACCTACACACACCACCTACGGTTACTTCAGAATGGAGACAACCCTCCCTCTGCCATTCCTTGTCAGTGTCGCTGGCTCCGACCGGCCGACGAGCGCCGATGGCCTCAACAATAAAGAGGTCTTCGTGCTAGGCGCGGCCTTCTTCGAGACGATTCCTTCTACCGGAGACCTTCGCAGCATAGGTCACAATGCTCATGTGGATGCTACGAGCCTCAAATCCGTCGATGATGTCGTCTCTCTCCTGGACTCTGGAGTCTACAAGGTGTTTGTCTCATTGGAGAACCTATCAGAATATACCGAATTTGGCTCCAGAGTCATCCCTGCAGTGACCAAGTTGGATCTCTCTGCAGCTTCCGAAAATGGCCTTTTGATCAAGGATTTCGACTTATCATCAAGTGATCTAGACAAGTTCGTCGAGGAGGCCAAGACCAAGAAAGTTAAGAATCTCTTTCTCAAGCCTGTAGCTGGTGCTTCTTTAGAGAAGTTCATCGAGGCAGCGCGGAGATGTAGCGCGATTCCAGTTTTGCCCTCTACAGGCCTGACGACCGACAAAAGCGATAGCAAGAAGCTTTTGCTGTCTACTGTCATTGCATCCTACTGGAAGTCGGATCGCTCGGATGGTCTAATCCCTACAGTGGTCACCGACGATTCTGGAATCGCCCTCGGTCTTGCCTACACGAGTGAGGAGAGCATCTTAGAAGCTTTGCGAACTCAAACTGGCGTATACCAAAGCCGAAAACGAGGCTTGTGGGTCAAGGGGCTTACTTCAGGAGACACGCAAGAGCTTGTACGCATTGGCCTGGACTGCGACAACGACACACTCAAATTTACTGTGAAGCAAAAAGGTGGATTCTGTCACTTGGAGCAGTTTGGCTGCTTTGGTGACCTGAAAGGTATTGCCGCACTTGAGCAAACTCTCAAGTCCAGAAAGCAGTCCGCACCACCAGGATCGTATACTGCAAGGCTCTTCTCAGATGAGAAGCTTCTGAGGGCGAAGATCATGGAAGAGGCCGAGGAACTTTGTGATGGAAAGACTCAGGAGAACATCGCCTTTGAGGCTGCAGACTTGATCTACTTCGCCCTGACGAAGGCTGTTGGTGCTGGCGTTACCTTGGCTGATATTGAGGCAAATCTTGATGCCAAGAGCTTGAAGGTCAAGAGGAGGACTGGCAACGCAAAGGGCAAGTGGGCCGAGAAGGAGGGCATCAAGACAAGCGAAACAGCCCCTGCTGGGCCTGCGTTGGTTGCCGAGAAGACTGCCAACAAGCCCGAGGAACAGCGCATCACAATGCAAAGAGTCGACGCAACGGATGCCTCTGAGGCTGAACTCCTGAAAAAGCTACAGCGACCCTCACAAAAATCGCCGGACGCCATCTTGAACATTATAAAGCCCATCATTGAGGAAGTACGCAAGGGAGGCGACAAGGCAGTCCTGTCATACACTCACAAGTTCGAGAAAGCCACATCTCTGACTTCACCTGTACTGAAGGCGCCGTTTCCTCAAGAACTGATGAACCTTTCCCCGGAAACGATGAAGGCCATTGATACCTCCTTGGAAAACATCAAGAAGTTCCACTCTGCACAGAAGGAGGATAAGCCCCTCAACGTCGAGACCATGCCAGGCGTGGTCTGCAGTCGATTCGCGAGACCGATCGAGCGAGTCGGTTTATACATCCCTGGTGGAACGGCCGTCTTGCCTAGCACAGCTCTGATGCTTGGTGTACCAGCTATGGTGGCTGGCTGCCAAAAGATTGTTTTCGCCTCGCCTCCTCGAGCCGATGGCAGCATCACCCCCGAGATCGTCTACGTTGCCCACAAGGTCGGCGCTGAGAGTATTGTCCTAGCAGGAGGCGCACAGGCTGTTGCCGCCATGGCTTACGGCACCGAGAGCGTCAGCAAGGTTGACAAGATTCTGGGTCCTGGAAACCAGTTTGTGACGGCTGCGAAGATGCATGTCAGCAACGACACCAACGCTGGCTGCGGTATTGACATGCCTGCTGGCCCATCTGAACTTCTCGTCATTGCGGACAAGGACGCCAACCCTGCCTTTGTTGCCTCCGATCTACTTTCCCAGGCGGAGCACGGCGTTGATAGCCAGGTCATTCTGATCGCCGTGGGCCTCAACGAGGAACAGCTTAAGGCCATCGAGGACGAGGTTCACAACCAAGCTATGGCTCTTCCTCGAGTAAACATTGTCCGTGGAGCTATCGCCCACTCTGTCACTGTGCAGGTCAAGGGCATTGACGAAGCCATGCGTATTAGCAACGAGTACGCCCCTGAGCACCTCATCCTCCAAGTCAAGGATGCCGCAAAGCTCGTCGACAAGGTCATGAACGCCGGCAGTGTCTTCATTGGCGAATGGACCCCCGAGAGCGTGGGCGACTACTCCGCCGGCGTCAACCACTCACTCCGTAAGTCACGGTGATGCTTCAATAGCCGCATGTATCAAATCTAACTTCTCCTAGCTACCTACGGATTTGCGAAGCAGTACTCTGGCGTCAACCTAGGCTCTTTCCAGAAGCACATCACAAGCGCCAATTTGACCTCTCAGGGCTTGAGGAACGTCGGTGTTTCTGTCATGCAGCTGGCCAAGGTAGAGGAACTTGAGGCTCACAGGAGGGCAGTAGAGATTCGGATCAAGTACCTAGACCGACAGTAGGAGAGATACAACGTAAAATGTGGTCTCGTAAGATTTATTTGCTGAGATTTGACTGCAAAGTCACTATAGAATAAAAAGCTCTTTTGCAAGCTCGTAAGCTCATGATGTCAATTTCGAAGAACGACTGTTGAAAATGTTTGTCTGAATCCGTGCTATGCAATTTGCTCATCGAGCAAACCCACCAAAACTTGCGGCTTTTTTATGTCTTTCACTCATACAGTATGTTAAGCTTACCATGATCAATACAAATACAAGGTATTTCCAACGCCGCGCTATGCCACTGGTATCGATATCGTCCCATCTTTCCATCCTCTATATCCAGCCTCAAGCTGATTTGCACTATCTAGTTGATTTTCCTAATGCCGAATCTCAACGGGTTCCTCGAAACGCCGCGGTTTTCGAACGACGTATTGGGCGCCGGTCCCCTACTCACACTTAGCTTTATTGTGGGATTGATGATTCGACAGAAAGGTTACCAACCCCGGTAATTAGCTCGGCGCCGACGTCCGGGACCAGGAAGTGTTCCGAAGGAGGGGGCTTTGTCGTGGGAGGAATGACTTCCGTATCGTCTCTCGCTCCGGGAGTTTCGTCCTCATCCTTGGCGCTGTCGTCGGCATCTTCCTCGTCTTGCTCGTCATCGTCATACTCGTCATCTTCATCATCTGCGTCGTCGAGATCCTGAATCATGGAGGCCATCAAGCGCTCCTCATCTACACTGCCGCTCTCGGCCTCGACGAATTCGTCGATGGACGCACGGGAGATGTAACTATCACCAAGTCCGTCGCCAAGGTCTTCCTCGTCCTCTTCTTCTGCGTAGTTACTGGCCTGATCTGCCGCGCGAGCAGGTTCATCGTCGCTGTCACTTGCCGAGAAATCATCTAGCTCAAGAGGGTCGTCTCGCCAGTATTTGAAGTCGGTGTAATCCTCGCCTCCTCCCTTGACCAAAGTGCTAACAGGGGGGAAGTAATGATCCACGACCTCATTGATGTTGACGTAGCTCATTTTGAGCTTGTTAAGACTCAATAAGTCCAAGGAGACTTCGGAATTGGAGTTGATGGTGAAGATTCGGTTTCTCGGAACATCCACAGTTCGATACGAGATCTGGTCGGTAAGTCGGTTGCCATAGCCAGCATAAAAGGGCGTCTGATCTGGTCCGTACAGGTTTCGGATGTCTCGAAGAGTAGCCATCTTGAAGACCTCTGGTTTCCGCAAGTAGACTTCTCGTCTCAAGGCAGCCATGGTTCGGTCAGGGGAGAGGATGGTCGGCCCAGGAGGAATCCTGAAGCCCTCTTGGACAACGTTGTTAAGATATCCCCTCGTAGTATCTGCTTGACCGATACTTCTGCTGGTAAGATACATGATGTTGTATCCGTTTGCCGAGATATCGCTGTACAGTTTAGCGATACCCGAATGCGTCCAGTCACGCCCGATCATGTTTAGAACGTGGCCCAAAGCGTCGGACTTTGTGATTGTTCCGTCAATGTCCGAGATGACCACGGGAGTCTCATGCTTCCAGAGATACATGTTCGCCGAACAGGTTGCTCGGTTAACTGTGAAGCTCATGTTGTTCGCCCCAGGCTTTAGAGCCAAGTCCTTCAGCTGCTCACTAGTGAGTCGAAGGGTTTTGGCGTAGTTCCGATTCGGGTCTCCAGCATGGCCGGATGTGCCAGGAGGAGTCCTTGGTGGTGTCTGCATGTCCATTTGACCGGCATCCGACTCGGCCCGCCGGTGTGAGGCCAGAAGCGGTGCGGTAGTTACATCGCTACTGTCGCTCTGATAGCCAGGGTCTGAAGCAGCATCGGCAGCTACCGTGTGCCTGTGGTTCTGTAAGGAGGCTTCGATAGTCTTGTTCATGGCCGCTTGCTTGGCCTCGTGGCTGCTGTAAATCCACAAATTGCCTAGCTCATCAAAGCCGAAGAGGGATCCGATGTCGTAATTCCCCTCCAACTCCTCAGAGAGAATCTTTCGTGCCATGATTTCTGCGCGAAGTACATCCTCCTCATTGCTCTTGAACCCAGTCATGTCCAGCATGAGATCTCCTGTCTCGGTGACATGGCTTGGAATATTCGCAGCGGATAACTCTCGGGAAAGGGCGGAGGCACGTTCGACGGCCTCTCTTGTGGGTAGCGGTGGAGGACTGTGAGATCTCTCCGTCCCACGCGGGCTGTCTGGTTCGGTGAATTCGGCGGCGTCGCGGTCAGCTGCTCGTGCAGACTGGCGCAAGATGTCGTCGCTATGGGGGCGTACAAAGGTCGATTGCCAATCAGCAGTGGTCGGTCGTCCATTGGATAAGTTTGGAGAGGTAGAGTGAGGCGTCAACAGGCCTTATGCAGTGTTAGTTAATATGATTTATTTGTATTCAGAGGGCGGGAATAGCAGTCTTACCGAACTCCTTAGGCTGAGCGTGTATCACCGAGGGCGGGGGGCGACGAGGCCTACTGACCTCTCCGTCGAGGTCTAGAAGCTCTGGCTCTTGTAGACCTCGCTCTGGTTCTAGTGGAGGACTGCTGGCGGGCGAGACGAGAGGCGAGGTCTGCAGCGCCTGGGGAATATTGTCGGTGGTTTCGAAGACAAAGAAGGCCTCGCCACCTTCGCCAAGCTTCATGGAATACTCCTGCTTTTGGCCATTGACCTTGAACTCGACCTTCTTGTCGGATGGACGCAGTAGCGAGAACTTGCCGAAGCGGACGTGGAACGGCGAGCAGGCAAGCGAGCCATCCTCCTGCTCGACGACGATGACATCGATAGCACCGCTAAGGGTGGCTGGGTTTATGGAGTTCCATGCTGTCGAGACGGAATCGCTGAGGTTCCTCACGTATTGCATCTTACGGCTGCGGCGATGCTGTGTCGGTACAGCCGACGTTGGAGGCGGGAAATGGGAGGGGTGACGAGGATCCGACGGATGGCGCCGGCGCAGCTCGAAACCTAAGCAAGTGAAAGACGACGGCGACGATGGAGACGGGCCAACGGGCAACGGGCCGAAGGTTTAAAAGACGGTTGGATGTTGAGATGTAGAGTGAGAGAGAGAAGATAGAGGAAGAGAGAGAGGGAGAAAGCAAGGCTGTTGAAAGGCGACGAGGCGCGGAACGGGCGCGAATGGAGGTGGGAATGCGAAAGCTACCAGGCTCGGGCGGATAACGGGGCCGTCGTGGTTGTTGGCGACGTCACAGGTGTTGGGAAGGATGGGACAACCGAGCAAGCAAAGCAAAGCCGAACAGAAGCAGAAGCAGCTCAAACAGCGGGACTCTTGGGCTTGAAACAGTGCACGAATACTAGCAGTAACTTAGGGAGGAAGAGAAGAAGAAGAGAGAGAAAAGAAGAAGAACCCTGGATTTGGACGAGGAATGAACAGTCAGCATCAAGCTGAAGGATGGGGTTACCGTTTGGTCTATGAATACTGGGCCGAGTTCTGATGTGTTGGAGGGGGATTTTTGGTGGTGGTTGAGCGCCGCCCAACGGGCCAACAACATTCCCTCCCACTTTATTACTTGTCTAGTACTTTTACTCTCTTCCATCACAACGACCTTCACATGATCCAAACCATTCGGCAGCAGCAGGGGTAAGCATCGGGATCCGCTGCAATACAGAATACGTACCCATGGAAGCTCACGGAGTGGCAGCAAAGACCAGCAAATGGGGCAGGGCTCAGGAGCCTCAGGTACAGAGTACGCCTGACCAACCTTGTTGATACACTCCCCCACCACTTCCAGTGCCTGCCGATGCTGCTGGCTCGCGGTGTTTTTGACCGTCTGCGAAATACGACCACATGACTTCTTCGTATCCCCGGAAGTGCCGACTACTAGCTGCCACTTGGGTCGAACCGCGGCCCATGTGCTTGCCTGAGGTACCTTAGGTAAGGTAGGTAGCATTTTACTTGGGCAACGGAAGCGCTGGGCTTGTAGAGTCTGCCGAGGAGTTTTGCTGCATGTTGTTGATGTCATTGTGAACATCCATCTGCTTTCGTCTGACATTATATTGAGCCCTATTTGTTGTTATTGGTACTTACTTTGGAGAGCCGGCTGCCGCGGCATGTCATTACCACCTTGGATATCAGCCATATTGAAATGGCTCCCATTGGGAGAATTCCTCCGTCAGCCCAGCAAGTGCAAAAGTGGGCAAGGGCCTCAGTGGTGTTATGCCGTGGGTGTCTCGAATGCTGGCGTTGGTTGATCGCCCCGTCACCAATCAAGATGAGGCAGAGTCGATGCCCAGTTTGGCAAGTCAAGTCCTGGGATGAAGCCCGGCAGCGGACGCTAATGTGAGGCGATCCCCGGTTCCGGCTCATCGAGAGCGAACTTGCAGTTTGATCAAGACCATCCCCTCATGTCATCTACATCAGTTTTCCGTTGCAAAAGCTAAATGTATCGCATGTATATTCTACGTAGGAGAACAAGTCGAGAGAAGTTCCCAAAACACAAACCCCTTTTTGTGTCTCTGGCTTGCAACCCGGCGCCTCGTTCCAGTTGCGATATTACTATGAGCACTCGACGCACACTCGTTTCAAGGGACTAATGCCATGAATACCACTTGGAAAGCTATCAAAGACGTTCATAGATCAATCAACTCTTGTCAATATTTCGTCGTATCTCACCAACTACTAAGTTACTTGAGGCAGATATGTAAATCCTTTCATTGACTGACAGCTAACCAGCCCTCGCCTGGCACGCACGGAGGAGGGGGGTTGGGAGCTCCGTGGAGAGCTCTGGCCGTAACCGCACAGTGTAGTTCGCACCTGGCGTCCGCGGTCCTCGACTATGCTTACTGCGAGATTTGGACAGTGCGAACTGATCCCTTACGAACGGTAAGTTTCCCTTTCGACGACCCGCCAATCGACTGCCGAGATAGACTGGGGGGTCACGCTCTCCCACCGACTCCACGTCGTTTTTCCGCCCTCTACATACAATTAGCACTAACATCCACACGACCACGTCCCGCGCGTTGGCCTTGGACTTTCAAACTCTCTCCATTAGGTTGGGACCGCGCTGAGAACATGTCATGGGAGTTGCCCGTCCTGACCACTCTCATCCTCAGCGTCCTCGGCTTCTGGTGGGTCTACAGTCCTCACTCGCGCTACCAGAAGGCTCTCTACGCTCTGCTCGGCGGGCTCACCTTGCTCGTCAACCCTCGCCGTCTGCTGGAGCACATGTCCACCATCGCCTACGACGCCTTTCTCGAAGTCCGCCTCGATGTCCTGCTCTTGAACAATTTCAACATGGTCTTGACTTTTAGCGCTATTGCATGGTGAGCGCCCACGCCTTCCCGCTTTCCGCTTCGTGTTTCTCGCTTCTCGTTGCTTGCCCTATTGCTCGGCCTCCTCCGCTGACCACAATCCGCTTATGTAGGCTACTGTACCGATCGTGGCAAACGCTACGGAAGCCCGTTCCGGATCTCATCCATATTCTAGGCGTTGATGTTCCGGAGGCGCCCGACGTTTCGCTTGCTGGGATTCGAGCCGATGCTGCAACTCTCAGCTGGACCCGACCGACAAGTAACCGACCTGTACAGAAGTACTCCATCCAGGTGAACGGCGTTCATGGTTAGTTGTTTCGTATATGCAATTTTCAAACTCGAGCGTGGGCGGCCGATGCTGATATACCTGTGCTGCAGTGGGTGATTCGCCAGGGAATGAGGTTGCCATCACCGTTACTGGATTAAAACCCAGTCACTTTTACAATATTCGCGTCGTTGCAGTTGGGCCCAACAACTTCCAAGCTGGAAGCCCCGTCGTCCGTTTACGAACTTACGCGAAAGACGGGAAACCTGAACTTGGGAATTCTCGATTGCCGACTAGTTTTACGAATCACGACCACCCGCGGGCAAACGGCGACAACGGCAACGATGATCCGGACGCGCATAAGTCTTCTGTTCCGGCAGTGGAAGCCGCACCTGTCCTTGATGGTAATACTTCCAGTAACGGGGATCTCACTAGCACCCTTCCGGGAACGCGGCGCAACACGATAAATCGCCGACATTCTCCATCGGTAGCGAGCATGGATCGGCCTCAGATTAAGTCCTCCGTCACTGATGGCCCTGAGCTCTCTCTCGACGAGTTGAATCGAAAATTTGAAGGGATTCGCAAGGAGATGGACGAAACCCTCGCTCAGCATGCCAAAGACGAGACTGAGTTCCAAGTCCAGGAGGAAGAGCTGAAGAAGGAGAAGGAACTGAACAGACTTGCTCTCAAGCAAAAAGAGGAGCAAACGGCGCAGCTCAAGGCTTCGGTCCGCCTCACCATGGAGCAGATGCGAAACGCGGAAAAGGATCGTGCAAAGAAGGAGCAGCAACTAAAGGATAAGGAGTGTAAGAAAACCAAAGTCCGCGACCAAATCTCCAAGCTGGAGCATGAAATCGAACGAATGCAGAGGGGCTGCGAAGGGTTTGCGGCTCAGAAACTTGAACTAGAACAGGAACGCGATTCCGATGTTCAAAAGCTCGACGAGGCCAATGCCGAACTCCAGGAGAAATGCACAGAGCTAGAGGCGGAGCTGAGGGAGAAGGGCAAACAGCTTCAAGATCTTAAAGCTGCGCGAGAGCGGCTCCCAGGTGGTGACGATGAGCAGTGGAAGGAGAACGACCTCCAGATCCGGCGAGAGTGGGAGGCTCGAAGGAAAGAGTTGCACAACCAACTGGTCGCCGAGACTAAAAAAGGGCATCAGTTGGATCAGCACATTCGAATTCTGGGAGAGCAGCTGAGCGTGCAAAACCAATCTGGACTCGGGTTCTTCAATCCAGGAGACCCTTCAGCCCCCGAATTTGATCCTTCAGCATCGACTCAAATGGAGGGCCACCACGAGCACAGCGACTCGCTCGGAAATGTCAATTTATCTTCCCCGATGACACAGTTCGCAGTCCCCGAAGGCAACTTTCCGGCTGCCAATCCCATGGCTCGCTCTGGGTTTGGACCGGGCCTCTTCATGGATATGTCGACCAATGACTCCGAACACCAGACAGAAGCTGATATGAGAGCAAGCGGTGGACCATTGAGTCCAACTGCTCATTCTCTATTGCCATCCGATATCTTTGACGAAATGTACGAGGGCCCCGAAACAAATACGGGCTTCAGCTCCTTTTTACCCCAATCAGTTACGGCCGAGGAAGATGGGTCCCAGTCGCCTCATTCGTCCGCCAGCGTTTTGTCGAGCCCGAACGGCTCCTCACAGAACTTGCCTTTCCCCCAGTATGTGGACGGCGACGGCCAGTCAGTAAATTCTACTGCATCTCCGCCTGCTGCGCCCCCGGCAAATACACATCGTCTGCCCAGCTTTCTGTCGTTCCAGCGGAATAAGCCAGCAAAGGCTCCTGACGGCATTGGACCGGCAATTGGTACTCTCAAGCCCGGGCAGAGCCAGTCATTTCCCCGTGGAACGGACGAGCATGAAGCGCTGGGCAGCAAGCGAAGAGGGAGCTTGAGCTTTTGGAAAAACTCAGCAGGCGAGGGTGCGCAGGCGACTCCCACTTCGACCTATAGGCCGTTCTCAGGGTTCTCTACCAGCAGATTGAATCCCTTCACTAGTTCTGCCGGTGCTCTGCTCTCCGAGAGAGATCGCGAGAACTCCAGGCCAGCTTCGATAGCATCCGCTGATTTACCACGGCCATCTACGGATAGCGGTTCTATTTGGGGTGCCCCGGAACACTCCAAGAACCGTCTTTGGTCCACGAACGACGGCCGATGGCATTCTCGTAGTGGTTCCAGACGGCCCTCGCTTCATGGATCGACTTCAGCGTTGACGACCACGCTAGCCTCTGCAGATGATGAGATTTTGGATGTGGACGATTTGCTGGACCCCCAAACGTCCCCTAGCCAGGTTGGAGTTATAGGATCGCGACCCCCGGGCCATAGATCATCTATGAGCCGTACGCTTAACCCTGCTGCGCCGACCTTCATGGGCAATTTCTTTGGTAGCAAGGATAAGGGTAAAGAAGCCGCACCAGAGAAAGAGAAGCTCAAGGGCAAGGATACTCATCGACTCAGAGACAAGTCAAGGGAGGGCAAGGGGAAGACGAGGGAACTCTCTATGCCCGTCATTGAAGCCCCTCACAACCTTGATGATTCTCCGACAGACTCGCGCATGTCTCGAGATACCTTTTCCGTTCACACACAGCCCTCCATCTCCGAATCCCACGAGTCGCTGAACCTCGATATGACAACTTCTAACTCCACGACTGATATCACCTCTACGAGCCACAAGGACCCTGAGAATGTTGTTAAGAAGCTGTTCCGTAAGGGGAGCTCGAGCAAGTTCAGCCTGTCGTCGAGGCTAGGTATGGAGTCAAGCCTCTTTAAGAAAGGACCGGGAAGTGCCACGAACTCGGACAAGAACATGTCTGCTGGGCATCGCTCCAGTATTGGGGATCTCGATGACCTAGGTGAGGATGTAGGCCAACTGGGTCGCAGCTACGATAGCGTAACGAGTAGCCCTTCGTTGGGCCCATCCACCTCCCGAGGTAAAGACTCCTCAAAGGAAGGCCGAATGAGCACTTGGCGGTTCTCGATTAAGAAGAAGGGTAAAGAGAAGGAAAGCTTGGATATGGAGAGGGCAACTGACGAGGAATGACTTGGGTAGGGCATGGAAGGGTAGAGAAATGGAAGTACGCGCTCGGCTCGGCAGGATTAGCGAGTATTATTATTGGTGAAAGCGGGAGTACGAGGGAGACTTATCGCCTCAGTATTCATCAATGGAATCAATCAGCGTCTCAAACTTAAACCTGCCATTCTGATATTACAAATACGGCTTGTAAAGTCGCCATCTGGGTCGTGATCCATTGATTATTTGTTCGTACCTCGTATCATCCTTAGCACATCGACCTAAGTTTGTGGCTTCCTTGAGCCGTCAGCCACAGTTTTGACAGTGCGGAGACCCACTTCCATATACCATCGTGGCCAGTTAACACGTGCAAGGGGTCAAGGAGCTCTGGGGAAGCTCACCTACCAGGTGTCTAAGGTAAATAAGTATACAACCCTGGGACCAAAACGATCTTCTCTCATTGAATTCCGAACAATTGCGACTTCGTGGGAGATCGTGAAAGATGAATGGGAGCAGGATAGAGCCTTCTCCGCTGGATGCAGGTTAGTCTCTACCACCCGCTGCTCTCGTTGCGACAACTCACCAAATCGACAGTCGACTACGATCCCATCGACCACCTCAACCTCCTGTTTTCGCACCCATCCACCGTCTCGTCCATAAGCCAAGTCTCCAAATCCCTCCGAAATCGCCAGAATGAGCTCTCCAGCGACATTGTCTCCCTGGAGACGGAGCAAGCCTACGGGCCCGACTCGAGCCTGGAGCGCATGCAGTCTGCGCAAGCCGAGCTCGCCCAGCTCTTCCGGAAGATCGAGACGGTGCGGTCGCGCGCGATAGAGACGGAGCAGAATATCACCTCGATGACGGCGGATATCAAGAGGCTGGATGGCACAAAGAGGAACCTGACGCTCAGCATGACGGCCCTGAAGAGGCTGCAGATGCTGACGACGGCCTACGAGCAGCTGAGGGCACTGGCAAAGACACGACAGTATCGGGAATGCGCGGGGCTTCTGCAAGCCGTGTTACAGCTTATGAAGCACTTCAACAGCTACAGAAGTATCGAGCAGATTGCGACGCTGAGCCGGGGGGTGTCGGAGCTTCAGCGAGAACTCCTCGAACAGGTCTGTGAAGACTTCGAGATGGCCTTTACCAAGAGCGACGTCGCTGCCCGCCGAGGCACTCTCGTCGAAGCCTGCCTGGTTATGGATGCACTAGGGGAATCTGCCAAGTCCCGCCTCATGACGTGGTACGTCAACACGGAGCTGCGAGAGTACCGGCAGGTTTTCCGAGGAAACGACGAAGCTGGCAGCTTGGACAACATCGGGCGGAGATATGCCTGGTTCAAGCGTATGATGAAGACACACGAGGAAGAGCACTCCGTCATATTTCCGTCACACTGGAGGGCAAACGAAACACTTGCAACGGCTTTCTGCGACGGGACGCGGGATGACTTCAAGGGAATATTAGAGCGGAGCATGCGGCGCACCGATGCCAACAAAATTGATGTGAACCTCCTCCTCAGCTGTTTGCAAGACACGCTAGACTTTGAGCAGGGTCTCGAGAAACGATTCGCGACCTCGTCGAGAGCGAGTATCGACACGCTTAGCTCGGTCGAGGAGAAGGCCTTCAGCTTCCACGGCCTTATATCGGTCGCCTTCGAGCCATACTTGAGTCTGTGGGTCGATTCGCAGGACAAGCAGCTCGCAAGCATGATACCAAAGTATCGCAATCAGCCCTTGATACCAACAGATGAAGAGTTCTCGCCGCAAGCCGTAATCACCTCTGCCATCGAACTGTTTCACTTCTACAAGCTCACACTCTCGCAATGCGCAAAACTCTCGACGAGCGAACGCCTACTGGATCTATCCAGAACTCTTGCGAAGTACCTCGACGAATATGCGCAACAGGTATTGCTACATCAACTACAGACCGGCGGCGCGCAGGGCCCTGCTATCCAAGATGTCGTGCTAGTTTTGAATACTGCGGATTTCTGGCACATCAACACAAACCAGCTCGAGGAGAGTATCAAGAAGCGCATCGACAGCGAACTTGTGCAAAAGGTGGATCTTTCATCGCAGTCAGACGCCTTCTTGGGAGTAGCGAGCGCAGCGGTCCTGGCATTGGTACGCTACGTCGAGCTCGGATGCGAGGGCGTTTGGCGCGAAATGAGGAATACAAACTGGAGCACTATGGATAGTGTTGGCGACCAGAGCTCGTATGTGGGAGAGCTGGTGAAGCACGTGGATACCAAGGTAGCAGAGATTCTGGCCATCATTGCAAAGCAGCAGTATGCAAGGGCCTTCTGCGATAATTTGTTGGAACATCTGGCGACGGGTTATGTCAACAGCATCGTGCAGTGCCGACCCATCTCTGAGGTCGGCGCAGAGCAGGTAAGCACGCACCCCTGAGGTTCTCCAGGCGACTGCTAATGGAGTGTAGATGCTGCTCGACAAGTATGTTCTCACAAAAGCGTTCGAGAAGCTGCTATCGCATCATGCCTCTTTTGCTGAAGGGCCGCCGCTGAGTTTTGTCAAGCGGGTGCAGCATTGCATGAACCGGCTCGATCCTTTGCTAAAAACGCTGCAAGTTCGGCCGTCACCTCCTGAGGGCCTCGTGCAAGCATATCTCATCCATATCGGTGACCGTTCCGATACCAACTTCCGGAAAATGCTCGACCTCAAGGGCGTGCGCAAGGCCGACCAAGCGCATCTGATCGAGCTCTTCGGCATCCACCGCGACAGCACGTCCAACGATAAACTCGTGGCGAGCTCCCCCCTTCTAACGCCCCTAATGACAGCGGCAAGTCTCGGTAGCAGCAGCGCCATGAGTGCTTCGGCCGCACTGGCGGCGACGGGGCCTCGTTTCGATGCCGGTTCGCTCGGCGAGAAGCTACTCAGCGCAGCGAGGGACATTGGCCAGAGCAGCGCGGACCGAGGAGCGCCCAGCGGCATGGAGAAGGCAACGATAAATGAGAACCTGCGGAACTTTGGCAAGTTCTTTAGGCGGGACATTGGCGCGCTGGGGGCGAGGTTTGGGAAGCGGGACGGGAGTATTGGGAGCATTGGCGCGGAGGAGCATCGATGATGAGGCGCGCTTGGGAGCGCTTACATGGTATATTCAAGGTATCTGTCTGTATAGCAGGGCAGCATTGATCTGAGAGACCCGCGAGCATCTTTGCCCGCTGATACGAAGCCACAAATATTAGATGGTGTTGAGGCTGACTTTCAGCTTTGGTTTGACAACGGGAACTCGGGAAGGAGATTCGCCACAAGCGGATGTCTCTTGAATATTCGCAATAGTCCCTACCTAGTCAGCTTCACTGGTTGGACGCCTCGTAATTTGGAATTGCATCTCTACGTAGATGCTTACCTTACAGTAGAGTAGGTAGCAGTAGGGAAATATGACCAATCTCAGAATCCAGTCTTTCAATTGTCGTCATCGCCATCGGCTCTTTGAGTCTCGATTCCATGACATCCATCCCATGACAACCCTGATGTAACCCTGAACAACGGAACCCTGATGGCAAATAGCTTAGTCAGGCGTCACCAAACCGCAAACCGCCCAAGAAACAGCAGCAAAATGTTTCCACGCTCTCACGGCCTCACTCTCACGCACTCCACCAGACGCTCTCCAGCTCCGCAGCTTATAAATCGCTAGCCCAATCACGAACCACGCCTCCCTCTTGCCTCCCGTCTCAATCCATTTTACTGTTTACTGTACCTAAAAGCCCCGAGTCCGAGTTTCCGAGCACCGTCGCCTACGTCCGAAGTCGCTATCGATTATCTCGTATACCCCGCCAGATGTCCCAAAACACCGGTGATATAATATAACCGCGCGCCCCTCCAAAACTACAGCCCCCCAAACCGTCAAACTGTTCTCCTCGACCTTCTTCCGACGCACTCTCCGATCCAGCGCTGGGCTCTCCATTGCCGTCGCTGCGACTACCCTCCAGAAAACGACGAGATCCCCCTCCGCTGAGTTCGGCGTCAGGAAGATGCACAGCAAGGTTGTCAGTAGGTCTACACCAGGGCAGCGTCTTGGTATTAAGGGCGCGGGCTGACGGGGAGTGAATAGTTATCGGCTCTGGGCCTGCGGCCCATACGGCGGCCGTCTACTTGGCGAGAGCTGAGCTGAAGCGTGAGTCTGCTGGTCCGGCGCGGAGCTTGCAATAGGGGCTGATGCTGCTGTAGCCGTTCTGTATGAGGGCTTCATGGCCAACGGCGTTGCCGCCGGAGGACAGTTGACTACCACCACCGAGGTCGAGAACTTCCCTGGCTTCCCCAAGGGCATTATGGGAGGCGAGTTGATGGTGAGACCCCCTTGCTACAATCCCCCGTCTTTGCAGCAGCCATCCTAACGTTGCCGTCCCCTGTCCAGGAAAACATGAAGGAGCAATCCGCGAAATTCGGCACCGAAGTCATCACCGACACCGTCGTCACGCTCGACCTCTCCTCGCGACCCTTTAAGTACACGACCGAGTTCAACCCAGACGAGACGCACACGGCCGACGCCGTCATCATCGCGACGGGCGCGTCGGCGCGGCGCCTCGACCTCCCGGGCGAGGACAAGTACTGGCAGAACGGCATCTCGGCGTGCGCCGTGTGCGACGGTGCCGTGCCCATCTTCCGGAACAAGCCCTTGTACGTCATCGGCGGCGGCGACTCAGCCGCCGAGGAGGCCACCTTCCTGACCAAGTACGGCTCGCACGTTACTGTTCTGGTGCGCCGCGACCAGCTGCGCGCAAGCCGCACCATGGCCACGCGCCTGCTGGCCCACAAGAAGGTGACGGTACGCTTCAACAGCGCCGCCACCGAGGTTCGCGGCGGGGCTGACGGCCTGATGAGCCACCTCGTGGTGAAGGACCTCATTACGGGCAAAGAGGAGACGGTCGAGGCCAACGGGCTGTTCTACGCCGTGGGCCACGACCCGGCGACGAAGTTGGTCAAGGGGCAGGTTGACATGGACAGCGAGGGATACATCGTGACGGTGCCGGGTACGACGCTGACCAACATTGAGGGTGTGTTTGCGGCGGGTGATGTGCAGGACAAGCGGTACAGGCAGGCCATTACCAGTGCTGGTGAGTCCCCCCCCTCTTGGAACGATTCCTCCAGATCATCATGTCCACTCCCCCTTATCGCATCGCAGATGAGTGCTAACATGTTCATGCAGGTACCGGATGCATGGCTGCTCTCGAGGCCGAGAAGTTCCTCGCGGAGCACGAGATCGATGAGCGTGCGGATTAGAAACCCCAATCTTAGAATCTTTGATAGACATGTGCCAATTTTAGACTAGGGATAGACCGACCAGACGTCCATGGAACGACCAGCGGTGTTTGGAAGCTGTAAATCTCAGATATCATTTTCAAATCGCTTTACTATCCATATTCCCATTCCCTATGCCGCGCTTTTTACAAAGCATAGACTCTAACCTTGGCAGCCAAATCATCATGAACGTAAGCAAGGAGCCCCCTGTTGAGCTAAAGCTCCGTGTCAGATTGCTCGACTCTTGCCTTTTCTCCCAGTGCTGGCTTGGCTTAGCAAACAAGCCCAGCTTATTTTGACCCCATTATCAGTAGCAAGACCACACTAGTTGCGCTCGAGGACCGCTGGTGTGACGATTTCCTTTCCTGCAAGTGTCTCAAGACCTTCGCCGCCCTTTGAACGAATTAGTCACTGGGGTTCTTACGGACTTCAAGGGACAACTTACGTAGCTCATAAGAGGCGAAACCTCAACTCCCGCATCTCCGACAACAACAGCACCGGCAGCTGCTGCCCATCGCTTGCCTTGGTCCATAATGTCTCGCTTGCTCGTGTCGGGGTCATCCTCGCCGGTGCCGCGACCGTTCTTGAGGGGCGAGAACTCGTCCTCACGCTTCACCTCGAAGCAGGCAAACTTGTCCAGAGGCAGCATGGGAAACACGTCGAAAACGAATTGCTCGAGCTTGATGCCATTGGGCTTCTCGGGCTTGACCGTCTCACCGCTCTCGAGATCGGCGGCGGGGATCTTCTTGCGAGCGACGTGGTGGGGTAGCTTGTGCGCCCATTCGGGGATGGTCTCAAGGAACTCATATGAGTAGTAGTGGTTGACGATGTTAGCGGCGCGGAACTTGAGAATCTCAGCGTTCTTGGGGTCAGTCGCCTCGGCCGTCGCCTGGTCAATCTCGGAGTACTCGACAACATCCGGCTTGCCGTTCTTGGCGAGAATGAGACCGACTGATTCGGTGGCATTGCGCTTACGAACAACCTTGGTCGCGATTGAGACGCTATGAGCGGCGGAGAATCCAAGGAAGACGGGATCGGCGACCTTGACGACGCAGTTATCGACACAGTAGGCGTGGATGTGCTTGATACCTCGCTTTCGCATGTCGTCCAGAACGCCTGAGACGACCAGGGCGTGGTAGATGCCGCCGTTTCCATCAGGGGCAACTGCGACACGCCCCTTGGACTCCAGCAGGATTTTGCCGTCGTTAGAGATGCAAGGCAAGACACCCTGCTCGAAGATGGTGACATCCTCTTCTTTTAGCCCAAAGTAGCTGTGCTTCTTGAAGAACTCCTCTGTGGGACCACGAGTAGGCCCACTGGTCATGACATACCACGGGACAACTGCCTTCCCGCTCTTGGCCTTGGCCAGCTCCTGGACCTTTCGGATGCGTTCTGCCTGGATCTGAAAGAGAGACTTGTGCGAGGGAAGACCGATGTCGTAGCAGCCCTTGGGGGCGGAGCTGCCGAGTCTGGTGCCTTGGCCACCGGCCATGAGCACGACAGCCACTTCGTTCTTGCCGATGAGGTCAAGACCCGACTCGTACCACTTGGTGATGTCTTCAGGTGCGGAGTCGAGGATGCTGGCGGTAGCAGACTCGGGGAGGGGCTCGAGGGTTTCGGGGGTATCATCGGACTTGGGAGGGTTAAGGGCGCGGTCGGTAATGTCGTTGATGTGGGCGGGGTCGAAGCCGGAGAGCTGTTGGAAGAGCGTTCCTCTCTCGGCGCTGCTGAGCGAGTCGTAGAAGGTGAAGACATGGTCCTGGCCGGCCTTGGAGTACTTCTCCTTCAGGTCGGTGAGAGCATCGTGCGTGGGCTCCTGGGGAGCGGCCCCCTTGGAGTCGCCAATGTGGAGAGCTTCCTTGATCCTGTCCATGGTGACGGCGAGGTGTATGAGGTGTGTGAGGTTCGATTGGTGGGAGAATGAGCAAGAGAGAGAATAGACGTGAAGCTGGGCCGGTATAGATGGAGCTCGGCGAAGGTGATGGGGGGGGAGAGGACGGAGGTGTACGGGTATGATGTATGATGTATGATGTATGATTGGGGGGGAAAGGTGACGGTATAAATATCAAGTACGACGGGAGGTACGAAAGATGGAAGGCACAAAGGGCTCCGGAAGTAATGCTCTTGCCGATCCAGGGACGGCTGAGGTAGCCTGTAGCCCGCCGTCGTTGGCCGCTTGGCCGCCTCGTCCGCCCGGCGGGAAGGTAAGATCCAATTGCGACGGACAGTGGAGGGGCTCCTTCCCCTCAGCTGCCCCGCCAACTTGGAACTGTGCATCAACCACGAAGTAAGAATACGCCAGCTAAAATACAAGCCCGTGGCCAAGCTGTAATAAACCGTCATCTTCCATCCTCCTCTGACGTTAGCGACGCGATCCAACGCCACAAACGTTCTAGCGCCCATGCTGCAGCCCTGCCACCTCCTATTCGATTACTTTTCGTGACTGCGAAGAACTACTAATGATATGGATCGGGAGCGTGATCAGACGCTGAAGGTCAAAGCACTCAGTCAGAGACTGTTCCGAATCTAGCACACTGTATCTAACTCTGTAGGCGTCGCAAAAACTACCTGCTGTACGATGACGAGTTTTCTTTGATTTTCTTCCGACACTTCTCGTATCCAGGAACCCGATGTCTGTTGCTCCTCCAAGCATGCAACAGCGATCCATTGCGGCCTGCAGGGGTTGACACACACTCATCAGCAATGCGCTGTGGCGGAGGCTGACACAAATGCCGGCTTCCTGCACCAGGCACTAGCTAGATCGTTAGGCTAACAAACCTCCCAAAATAGTACCAGCTACGGGGGTGGTCTTCCAGCACATTCTGGAGCTTGGCTGTTGCTCCGACCGACGACGACATCACGAACGTGCCAAAAGACGATTGCCACACAAGGCAGAAATTGAAGCCAGTCAGCTGTCTAAGTGATCAAAGAGGAGGAGAGGAGGGTATCGTCTGTGATAGCTTCACTCACGATGCCGTCTGACCATGAAGCCGAGGAACAGCATGTAGATCAAGCTGTTGAAACGGAAGACCAACCGTCGACGTTTCAAGGTCGCTTACAGCTGAAAGATTACATGTTCAAGACCTCAGACTCAGAGACGCAAGCCTTACGGCGCAACCCTCGGAGAGGTATAGCTGTCTCATCTGCTTCTGCCTCCAAAACAACGACGGTAGTAGCCAGCAAGTCTCCAGCTACCTCAAACACTGCCGTCGCCAAACGCAAGTCTCCCTCTACCAGTGCCTCCCCAGCCAAGAAGAAAAGAGCCCGGACAGCCTCTGGATATGCTCCACCCTCTGCGTACGCCCACCTCTCCCTTCTCCCAGATGCCATCGCCCAGGACCTCCTGGTCCTCTTCATCGGCTTGAACCCGGGCATCCAGACAGCTCGCACCGGCCATGCCTACGCCCATCCCTCAAATCTCTTCTGGAAACTGCTCTTCTCCAGCGGCGTCACGCCGAGGCTCTGCAGGCCGACAGAGGACCACCAGATGCCCGAGCTATACTCGCTGGGCCTGACCAACATCGTCGCTCGTCCCAGCCGCAACGGCGCCGAGCTGAGCAAGCAGGAGATGGACGAGGGAGTCGAGATTCTGCAGGAAAAGGCCCGCAAGTGGCGCCCGGAGAGCATATGTGTGGTGGGCAAGGGCATCTGGGAGAGTATCTGGCGGGTGAGGCATAAGAGCCCCGTAGGAAAGGCCTTCAAGTATGGCTGGCAAGATGATACGGAGAACATGGGTGTCATCAACGGTGAGTGGGAGGGCGCAAAGGTCTTTGTTGCGAGCAGCACCAGCGGACTGGCTGCCACGCTGTCACCGGCTGAGAAGGAACGCATATGGGGCGAGCTGGGGGCTTTTGTCAAAAGGAGACGCGCAGAAAGGGAAATTGAGGCCGAAAACATTAATGAGAGCTGATGGGATGTACATGCTTTGAATACAATTAGCTTGGGTACCGGCATTGGAGTCAAGGGGAGACACGATATGGGCTCAAAAGCGAGACGTCGTACTGCAAAACTACTTCGGTCGATCTGGTCCTGTTGCGAACAGTTGAACAGAGGCTATCTTTTTTATACCTTTTCATCTCACTTGAAACGCGAAATGTCTTCCCAACTCCATACGCCAGAAGTCCGCCCCAAGGAACCCCCGAGGTCTTACTTGCACCGCTTCTCGACCACGCCCGGTCCGTTCTCCTCATACTCCTTTCTGGAGATCCACATCTGGTGAAAGGTGCCCAAGCTGGCGAGGATGCTGCCGCCGATCCAGGCGCCAAAGCGTCGCTCGCTCGTCAGGCCGGCCGCATGGATCTTGATCTTGAGGCCCGGGTACATGACAGTCAGCTCGGCGTGCAGCCGGTCGTTGAAGCCGTTGATCAGCGTGGTGCTGCCCGTCACAACCACGTTGGCCAGCAGGTTGCCGCGTAGGTCCACGTCGACGGCGCCGAGGGATGCGCGGATCAGCTCGGGAATGGTTTGGCTCTTGGTGAGGCGCTCCGCCTCCGGGACGGCGTAGCCGGCCGTTTCGTCCCACATGCCCTCGGTGGCGCGGAAGCGCTGCTCGCGCCACATCTGGTTGTAGCCGTCGGGCATCTCAAAGACGCGGCCCGGCTGGGTCTTGACGAAGTCCTCGTTGCCGGGGATGTTGAACCGGCCAGGACCGCGCCACACCTCCACGACGGACTCCTTGAACTCGGTCAACACGCGCTCCTCCTCGTAGGTCTTGAAGGTATCGTGGATGCTGTACGGGTACTTGCGCAACCGGACCTGCGGGGCGGTAAGGGCGTCGACGGGGCTCTTGTTCTCGATCATGAACCAGGGAGTCGGCTCGACCTTGGGCTCTGACGTCTCCCACATGTTGCGGATCTGTCCGGATAGCCATAGGCCGCCGACGGGGGACTTTTGGATCGACCGCTTCAGCACCATGCCGTCGTGGATGGCCGTGACAGATGTGTTGGCGCCACCCACGTCGATGACTAGGCCCGTAGCCTTACCAGCAGCGAAAGCAGCCAGCACAGGAGTCCGGCTCAGCCAGAATGCGGGACACCCCCAGCTCTCCATGATGATCTCGATGGCCTTCTCTCGCGCCTTGGGCGTATTCCAAGCGGCCTCGGTCATCAAGACGGGGTTCTCCTGCAGGGGCTTCTCCATATTCTCGGCGACATCATCCTCCATGGCGACGTCACCCTCTCCGTCTCCATCCTGGTCCTTGGGGTCGTCGTTCAAGCCGTTCTTAGCGGGAGGCGTCTGCTTCTCTGGCTGTAAGCGCTTGACCAGCATGTTCTCCCAGATCTTGGCGGCCACGTCCCAGTCTTCCACGACGCTGTCTTTGTTCATGTAATTCCGGACCTCGAGGTCGGCGCGGGGGATCAGGTACTCGTCGCCGAAGACATCGCGAGACACATCGCCTGTGTGGCCGTAGAAAGAAGGGAGGATGGATTTGGGCACGTCTTCGCCGGCGAAGCCTGCGCGGGTGCTGCAGTAGCCGGGGTCGAGGACCAGCGCGGAGACCTCATCTGTAGGGAAATGCGTCAGTTATAATCCAATGTACGCGACGGGCCTCGCGCGTGAGGCGTGAGAGAGTTGCGCACCTCCTCCGTATATGTCGGTAGGCTGCGCCGACGTGGGTAAGGGCTGTTGAGCCATGGCTGTGTGTCTGTCGCAGAACGAACTGCTGTACAAGCTACAGCGAGGGAAATTGAGGCGAGGCAAGAGTCACAGTACACGTCGCAAGTCGCGCAGGTTCGTGGTGGTGAGACCAATTGGTTGATCCGGCGCGGAAGAGGGCGAGTCGCGGTTTGATGGAGTTGCGCCAGATGGACGTCGTCGCGTTGGACGGGAACAAATTTCAGCGCTCAAAGTGCCCCGTCAGTGAGCTTTCTCTCCACAGTATTTGTCCCTCCAGCTGGGGAGAGCTAATGGCGGGGATGCCAACCGGATAAACTGCGGTTAACGCTCCATGACTGGGTGATTTAAATTCATTTTCGGCAGCATTAAAAAAAGTCTTCCTTTCCTACCACACATGGAGCGACAGTTCCATGATGCCATCATGAATGTAAGTACTACCATTAGCGCCTCGTCGCTTGCCTCTCTCCCTTTCTCTCCTCTCTATCCCCCTTGGATCAAAATGATGAACTGCATACTCGCTTCAGAACCGCTGCGATTGACATAGCTTGCTGTGGTTGATATAATCTGCTTTATTCTGATTCCAATTCCGAAACCCATCTCGTGTACCACATTTCGGTTTCCACCAATGCTAATACCATTCAATTAGGCGCCATGATTTCTGTACATTATCTTCGCAGGGCCAGTCGGCCTTTAATACAATCTATTCCTCCGAGAGCACGCGGAACCGTCCCATGTCTGAATACAGTATCCCGCGGTAGCTCGGTGACGAGGGTAGACTGCAGAGCCTCCAATGTCCCTCATGGGCGGTCGTTGACCACAACCTCGGCGGCTGCTGGTCGCTTTGACTCGGCGAAGCAGCAGCTTGAGGATGAGTCGGAGCACTTGTCGTCGTTTAAGAAGAAGCGTTTGAGTGAGCTAAGGGAGGCACAGCAGGGCGATGATCCGCTCCTTGCTGAGACTCATCCTCGCCTGGAGCATGATGCTGAGCACGATGCCGAGCGGCTATCTGTACCTGAGTTCATAGCCAAGTTTCATGTGGAGCCTTTTGAGGAGTCGGCCGTCAACATCTATGGCCGCATTCGATCGATGCGCGTCGTCGGCAGCAAACTCGTCTTCTTAGACATCGTGAACGAGTTCCAGCGGCTTCAGGTCATGGTCAACAAATCAAAGTGTTTTCAAGGCGAAGATGTGAGATCGCATAAGTTCCGCATGTGGAGAAATATGGTAGAAGTGGGCGACCACATATGTAGGATCCCTAATATTCATCATCTATTTCCCCAGATGCTTACAATCTGTCAGCCGTCGTTGGGATTCCGACCCGTACCACAGCGGGAGAGCTCACTCTTGAGGCCCATCAGTTGCCCGAACTGATATCGCCAACCATGGAGCAGATCCCCGAGAAGCTTACGGATCCCAAGACGAGAATGCAAGAGCGTCACGTTGACATGCTGGTCAATCCCCAAGCCATCGATATCCTGAGACTGCGAGCCGAGATCACCAAACATATGCGCGACCACTTCCACAGTAAGCGTTTCTTGGAGTTTCAAACTCCCATCCTCGCCGAGAACGCAGGTGGAGCGGTGGCGCGTCCATTCATCACTCGAGCCACCGAGTTCAGGAACAAGGACCTGGCCCTACGTATTGCGCCCGAGCTATGGCTCAAACGCCTGGTCATCGGTGGCGTGGACAAGGTCTTCGAAATTGGACCTGCGTTCCGCAATGAAGGAGTCGATGCTACCCATAACCCGGAGTTCACCACGTGCGAGTTCTACAGCGCTTACAGTAACTTAAGCGATCTCATCAACGAGACGGAGGAGTTGTTGTATAGCCTTGCAGAGCACTCGCACAAGCTCATCTCTACGCAACTCACGTCCCTTCCGCCTATCGATCTCGCGCGCTTCCGACGCCCGTTCAAGCAGGTCGAGTTTGTCCCCGCGCTCGAGGAGGTGATGGGTCTGCGCCTACCGAAGCTTTCAGTCGAAACAGCCCTTCCAGAGCTGATTGCCTTCCTAAAGCTCGCTGGCATCCATGTGCCCGGAGAAGTGCCTAGCTCGCTAGCCAAGCTCCTCGACAGGCTGGCTGCCATGTATCTCGAGCCCATGTCTTTCGAGCAGCCCATACTCATCACCAACCACCCGGCGTGTATGTCGCCGCTAGCAAAGAGCTTCCTCTGCCCGCGCACATACCAGCTAGTGTCAGCACGCGCGGAGCTTTTCATCGGCGGCCGAGAGTTGGCCAACATGTACGAAGAGGAGAACAACTCGGAAGAGCAGAGACGGAAGCTGAACGACCATCGCAACCTGGTCAACATGTCATCCGGCGAAGTCGGTTTTGACAACACCCACGAACTAGGAGAAGACACCGAGCCTGCCTATGATGACGACGAGGAATCCGCGCCTTTGGATCAAAGTTTCGTCAAGGCTCTGGATTACGGCCTGCCACCAACTGGTGGCTGGGGATGTGGCGTCGACAGGCTGGTGATGCTTTTCTCTGGAGCGAACCGTATCACTGACTGCTTGAGTTTCGGTACGTTGAGAAATGTGGTCGGTCTTTCAGCTGAGGAGAGCAAGAAGACTGCCTCCAATGGCGAGGCGAAGAGCGAGGAACAAGTATAAGTGTTGTCGAATACAGTGTACGAGTTGAGAGCGTCAAAATGATGACGTTGTTGTACGATGGCGGAGATAGATACCTGTATAGCATTGTAGAAGTACGAAACAATACCCTAGAGATATTACGTTCCAAGTCAACACAGCCTATTTAGAAACCGCTTGGGCAAAGTCGGGTGCTCTTCGCTGCGAACGCGGAGTTGGCTGAAGCTACGCCGAGCGTTGCAATGAATAGACAGAGGTAGTGGACGACCAAACGAATAAATAACGTCCTTAAAACGCACGTCAATTCATTCCATTCATGTTGCAAAACAGTTCAACCGTCAGTTAGATCAAATGCCGTCCTCGTTGAAATCTATACTTCATAAATGGTATCTCAAACAAAAGCTCAAGGTACGCCAGAAACGAATATCACAAACCAGGGGTCACCAAGATATATACATCAGAAGTCTATACAAACCACGATTCTCCTTCTCTCTCCACTATGAATACCACCCATAACGCTAGAGCCAGCCACTCCCGGGGAACCACAACCTATGCGATCCATCCCGCAACGGTCGCCGCGCTAATCGTCGGGTCAAAGGTGAAAGCATCCGGCAACTTCACGATGGTCACCGTCGACGACGGCTGATCGAAGACGACGGCGACGCGGATGAGGCCGCCGGTCGGGCGGTCGAAGTAGTCGGAGCTGCCGAGGCCGTTCTGCATGTGCAGCGTGCTCTTGCACTTGGTGTCGCCCGAGGCCAGCACCTCGTAGATGTCCACCTCGCCGCAGTTGGTGGCCCAGCAGCTGCAGCCGCCGTACTGCTGCGTGCGAGGGATCTTGCCGTTGAGCAGCCATAGCGCTGGCATGTCGCCGTTGAAGCCGCGGTTGCCGTCTAGGGGCATGTTGAACTTGAACATGAAGACTTTGCTGCCGCCGCCGAAACCCTCTGGAGGAGATGTGCATTAGCATAAGGGATGGGAGATTCAGGGGTGGGGGGAAAGGGGGGATGCGTACTGTAGGCAACGTCGTTGGCGCGGGAGTAGCCGCAGCTCCCGTCACACTTCTGTCCGCTCCAGATGGAGAACTCCTTGTTGGAGGGGATTAGGACGTTCTTCAGGATCTGGGACGAGGCTGAGCCAGTGCTACCATCGGCACTCAGGTAAGCCAAGGAGTTGCCGTAGTTGCTGTGAAGACAAGTCAATCAGTAAACGGCCCCTTTTCTCGCGACGCAGCATCAGATGACGAAGACTCACGTATCCCAAACGCCAGAGCCAATGCCGCCGTAATTTCCGAGGAAGACGGTGTTGTCGGCGACCTGCATATCCGAATTGTAGAATGAATTTCGGACCCAGTTGCTGGCGCGCTTCTCCTTCAGCTGGTTGTGGAACTGCTGGTGGTTGTGGTGCCCATCGTGGCTAGGGGGGACATCGCGCTTCTTGGAACTCGGCCCAAGAGTATATGCGGCAAACACTTTGAGGTTGAAGGGGCCCCTGATGTGAACGGAGAGCTGATATCAAGTCAGTATAATGGTGCTGAACAACACTCCGCCTTGCAGGGGACTCGAGGTAGGTCACATACATCTTCATCCAGGGGTGCAAGATTGCCGTTGTAGTTGAAGCCCGTCTTTGAACACACTCCGTTCGCCATGTTGGTCACGGTCTGAAAGGTGCCGCTGCCGCCAACATGATCATACTTGATCTTCGTCACCATGCTGCAGAACCAGTTGCCGTTCTCTTCGTGAGACGCTCCGGTGCATGTGTTGGTGGCTGAGGCTACGCCAGCAGCCGTCAGCAGGATTGAGAACTTCATAGTCGGAGTCTGGTCTTATGATCGACGTATGAGCAGTATCAAGCAGAGTAGACAGCGATGGTGGTTCTCAGAGTCCGCGAACAGCGCCTTGTTCGTCCTTATAGGGAGCCGGACATCGCAGTTCAAATTTCGGATCTTCGACGACCCAGAATTGAAGATCATTTGCAAGGGTGTCTAATAGCAATGGCGTTCTACATAAAGCCTAGGCTGCCTGCTTAAAGCTCTTTTGGGTAGACGCAACCCATGTCTACCTCCGATTCTTAGCATGTTGGCCATGGTACTGTAGTATAGCCAGAGCCTAAGTAGGAAGGCCGAGAGACTCCCTAGAGGCGCCGATATTGCCAAGCGTTCTCGGCCTGGTTCTCGGCCTGGGCCCTATGTATATGGTTAAAAGGAAAAGAGACAAGCAGTCAATAATAGCAGATCTACTGCAAGATGCCTGTTCCCTGCACAAAAGTAGGCCTGGGCATGGCTGAGTCCCCGCCGGCGGTTGGGGATAGATCAGTTCAGGAGCCATGCAGAAGGATTGGACAACGGTCATTCCCGGTGGTTGGATATCCAGACTCTGAGCCAGTAATCAGTTCGACACATGCCAAGCCCAGCCCACAATATTATATGCAATGTCTTGACAATGTGATAGAACCCAACGCTTTTTCCGCATCGAGCCATCGACAATGGCCCGTGAGACCCCGGCGTCCGACATATCGCGGGTTCGTGAGCTCTGTTCTGGAGCGACCGAATATCGATTCATCAAGTAGGAAGCACATTAGATAAACGACCGAAGTACCACTTGGAACTGCCCATTATGCTAGTCCCAAGCCGATAACTCGTTCCATGCGTTACTAACGTAAAGTCTCAGTCCACGTCCGTGAGATTTGGAAGTGCCAGTTAACCTCCTTTGTCTACCTTGAAGTTAGTCAACAGAAAACTAAGTTGCGCGAGGGATCTGACAGGAGTCTTCCACCTTCCCATCCGTCTCTAATAAACCACTGGGCGCGTGGGAAATAGATGAAGCAGGGGTCAGTCTCCCCTTGCTACTTGATCAATGGTTCAAGATGAAATGAGCGAGGGGCGGTTGGGCGACTAGCGAAGTCAGGTCATAGCCGCGAGGTAAGCCAAGCTAACGATGAGATAAGCGCGCGAGCAGGGATCTTGTTAGAGGTTTGATGTTTGTATATTCAGGTGTGTTTCATCTTTTTGCAAGGCCTTCGGAACGATCCAGGGTTCTATTCGCTCCGTTCCTACCATAAGAGACCTCGACTGTTTCTTCAGGAGCATGCTAATGCCATCCCGTCGGAACGCCATTGCTAGTCTAGATGGGCTCGAATGGCATCATAACGAGGCGTGATTCGCGAGACGGTTTCGTAAGTAAATAATTGAATTTATTAGAGCTGCTTTTCCAGCGTCTTCGCAAGTAGATCCGGTATCCGGCCGCTTAGTCCAGTCCAGCCCACTCGCCGTCATCATCGTCGTTATCCTCCTTTTCGTGTATCTTACGCTTCTTGCTTCCTTCAATAGCGCCTTGGCGGTTGTTCTCCTTGCGCCTCTCGTAGCCGCTCTTGGACGTAATCATAGCCTTGCTGCCGCTCCTGCGAGCCTCCACGCCGCGCTCCCTGAGCGTCTTCCTGTCAGCCTTGGCCACGTTTGGCAATGCGTCCAGAAGCCATTTCTGTACGCCTGCGCCTGCGCCTGTCTTGCCCGCCTGCTTGTCGCTCGCTGCAATGACGTTGGCTACCGTCTTCACGAACGGGATGTCGTCCTTGGTGTAGAATGTCACTGCGATGCCGCCTTCACGACCAGCGCGACCCGTCCGCCCAGCACGATGCACGTACGCAGCGCTGGAGCCGGGAACATCGTAGTTCACCACGCCGTTGACACCAGCAAAGTCGACACCTCGGGCCAGTACGTCAGTCGTGATCAGCACCCAGATATCTCCTGCGCGAAATTTGCGCATGATAGAGGCGCGCGCCGAGTCAGGGAGGTCACTGTGAAGAGCCGCGATTCGAGAGGATCCACCTGCTTCGAGTGGAATGTCATATTTCAGTTCCTCGTGGAGAGCCGTAGCACGGTCGATAGTCTGCGTAAAGACCAAGAAAGGGGGTCTCAGTGGAGGGCCTGAGTCCTCATTCGACGTCGGGTGCAGCAGTTGACGAAGCGCGAGTAGTTTTCCTTGCTCGGAAGCCGTGTAAGTGAGCTTGTGCGTAATGTTCGGGACAGCGGTATCTTTTAAGCCAACGACGAGTCTGACCAGCGGGTGCTGGGCAATACCCAGTAATTCCGCTCTTTTCTTCAGCTCTTCCGTAGCCAAGACTTCGATGTTGGAGCCCATGGTTGCGGACCAGAATGACAATCGCAGCCCCGGGTTGGTGCAAGCCGCCCAGAGGCCCAGCATTTGCTCCCGGAAAAGGGGATCAAGTAAGACATCTGCCTCATCGAGAATCAAGTCTCGAATGGTTGGCAAAACTCTAGGAGCGCTTGCAGGTCTCGATGCCAAGAAATTGAGCATTAGTAGAGGCGTCGTGATTAAGATGTCCGCCTTCGTCTCCGAATTCCACTTCTTCTCAGCAACCTTTTCTTCTTCGGATCCGGAGTCCTCAGCCTCTTCAGGCTCGTCTTCAACTGCTTCATGTTGTTCGGAGGACAATTTCATTCCTTTCTTCATCGCGACAACCCTAAGGCCGGTTTCTTGTGCAATCTTACGCCCCTCGTTGGCAATCTGATATACCAGCTCCCGAGTGGGGGCCACAACGACGGCTTCAAGCTCGTGGATATCATGTAGATTCTCTCGCGCCCTCCGTCGCATAATATTGTTGATGGCTGGAATCAAGAAGCTGATTGTCTTGCCGCTCCCGGTCGGCGCCACGGCCATGAAGTCGACTCCCCCTTCTAGACCGCCTTCGTCCTTCAAGGCAACTTCTGGCTGGAGAAGTAGAGGTAGACATCCCATCTGTACCTCGGTTGGTATCCGGTAGCCCTCGTGGATCAAGTTCTCTGCGACTCGGCGTGAAATGCCATAGGTGCTGTGTAGCTCGCCGAACGAGTTCAGCGGCTGAGGGTACAATTGCTTCTTGACATCCTTCTTCACCTCTACCGCAGCCTTCTTCTTCTTCTTCTTCGCCTTGTTGATCTTGGATGGGTCCTCTGTTTTTGAGAGCAGAGTGATCTTGACACGATGCGACCGCAGGAGCTCGCGGCATTCGTCTTCACTCAGTAGCTGCGCGGCCACGGGAGCTGGGGTTGGGCTCGGGGCGCGAACGATCTCCTCGGGCTCCGCGTGTGGTTTCGGAGCAAAGAAGTCGACTTCTGGTAACTGGGCGGCAGGCTGGGCCTTGGGTTCCTCTCGCGCTCGCTTTCGTTTGTGGCCGCGGACTTCATCGTGGAAGAGTTGGGGATTCGTCTTTATGCCGGCGGACGGTAGCTGGGCCACTGCGCTGCCGCTGTTCTGGCTACTCTTGCCCGTCTTCTTGGTGCCCCGCGATAAGACCTTGAGGATATCCATAGTCGCAATTGTGCACCGGAGCTTGCGTTGGTAGGCTTGTGTGTGAGGTCGTGAGGTCGTAGAAAGTTTCTGTGTAAAAGTCTTTGGCTCAGAAATTTTGATGGACCCTTGCAGGAAGTAGAGAGTCTAGCGGCGGGGGGCGTGGGGTTGCCCGCCTCGTGCAACGAAGAGCGCTAACAGTGCTGCGTAGCGCTGTAACTCGACCGCTAGTGGGAATGGAAACACCGACGATCTCCTCGACGGGCTATTCTGAGACTTCTAGAACAACCACCTTTCGAAATTCGATTTACAATGGATCCGTACTACGATGCAGATGCATGTTACGCATGGTTTCTGGCCTTCCCTGTAGTTCTCTGCGCTGCAGTGGTGGGAACCTCTGTCCAAGTTCCACGTGAAATTGGCCCAGCCACTAATTCGTATCGAGTAACTCTGCGATCCATGGCCGTCGATCATCGTCATTCGAGTGCAACTCTGAGCCGGGAACCCGAAACCATGCCTGACGTCACTCACGTGGATGATATATCCATCAATCAGGATTTCTCTCATGAGCTGACGACAACTTGGATACCGACAGCTTATGAGATCAGGCCTTTTACCCTCACCGTGGCCCATAACAAGGGCTGACATCCATGGATCTCTCCCCGTGGACCATCGCCATTCCCCTCAAGTTCCTGCTACAGATCACTTACAACAAGAACTTACGCATAACCCTAAAATCATCACTCAAAAGTCATAAAATAAATCCCTCACCATGCCGAGTATGCTTGGACTCACCACTGATCCATCGCCTCATGGCCTCAATAGCCAGAAACAAAATGGCAGCCAAAATGGTTACGACAATGACAATACACAAGTCGCTAACCGTGGACCAACTACTTTGACGCCCGGGCTGGACTCAGATTTCTTCAACAGGGGCAAGCAGAAGCAAAAGCAGGAAGACGACGATGAGGATGATGATGAGGAGGACGAGAAACTCAACACCATCACCGGCCGCAACCGCGCTGCCGCCAAGGAAATGGAGACGCTGCTCTGGCGTGCCCTCTGCGACAAGCCCAAGAGTGCCCTGAAGTATCTCGGCAAAGACGCCGTCATCTCCAACCGCTACCTCTTCGGCGACCCGAAGCCACGGTCCAAGGACTCGGATCCCACCCTGGAGGAGGAGCTGAAGGACTGCGAGGAGTGGCTGGCCTACAAGATGCACGACCCGCAAGTCGTTGAGATTGACCTGATGGCTGTCGCACTGGCTTACCGAGTGACTCTTATTCGGCAGGGCGATGAAGACGAGGGGCAGAATGGCATGGAGACGGTGGAAGCAACCGTGTCGAGTTCGTGGAGGCAGGTTGCGAGCGGAGACTGGGAGCTATGTAGCATGTTTGCGGCGTAAATGGAAGCTGGTGTTCTGGGACTCGGACGAATTACTTGGACTTTTACTGTATCTTCAATTGAAGAAGCAATAGCAATACGTATGACGATCAATGTAAGCCATATAACTCAATGCAGATCGTCCAGTGCGCAGTCAACGTGTGTAGCGTATTCCTTGCTATACATGAATACCTCCGATATTAACACCTACTAGTACTTCTACTAGTAATACTAGTACCAGTAGTATAACTTGTAGACGACTCGTACCTACTAGTAGTACTAGTATTTACCAATCCATATGTGAAGAGATGATGCCCTTATTCTCAACTCCTTATTCTGAACCTCTAGATACACTAGCATTGCATATATTGCATTATTTATCGCTTACAGCCTTCCAAAACACCTATGAATCCATGAAATCAAAACCCCTTTATTCCCTATCATCTTAGTCTTCAGTAGTCCACCTCCTCATCATCTTCACCACCATCCCCCCGATGGCCAACACGCTGCTTGTCGCCTCTGATCGGCTCAATGAGTACCTCAAAATACAGTGGCGACTCTAAATCCGACCCCCTCTCGCTTTCTAGACTCGAGCGAATCATCTTGTGGAAGCGCTTCTTCATCACCTGAAACCGACTCTCGTCGCCAAAAGGGACACTGTCGACTGCGCCCATATCATCAGGCCCATCTAGGGTGAATTTCAGGCTGTGGAAATCTCCGACAATAGGAAGCAGCTCTTTCAACTCTTGGAATGTCTTTTGTCGCCATGTCCCTTTGAGGTCTACCATGACGTTCCTCTTTGGCGAGACGTTGCAGCTGAAGAGAAACTTGAAATTTGGCAACCTCGGCTTCACGGGCTTGGGTGATTCGCATGGGGAAGTGTGCTCGCCATCCATGTTAGCAATAGGAGCTGACTTGGGTATCTTCAAGACGAGGAAACGGTGATCTCGTGTATGGACGGAGGCTACTTCGGTGACAGGACGTGACTGAGCGGGGGAAATAGGCTTGGGGATGATAGGGGTCTCATGTGGAATGTCATGACCTTGCTCTGGAATACTCTCAGGGTTATCGGTAGCAGCTTCAAGAACAGGTTCAGACTCGGTAAGAGGTTCAGTGATAGGTATAGGAGTGGGCTTTGAAACAGGCTCGGACACAACTTGCGACTGTAACTCCGCGGCTAGTTCTGCCGAAGGAGATGGTGCTCGAGTCAAGGACGACAATATCTGAATGTCTTGCATGGAGTTTGCATGCCGAGATTCTTCTTCGTAGTGGCCCTCGGGGTCTCTTCCAACAGTCTCTTCCGCGTTTTGCCTCGTATCTGGTTTACGTGGCGGGGGGTCTTTAGGAAAAGCTCTGGCATCTGACTGTGAAGTCGGAGGAGCATCCATGAGAACGTCTGACTCGACAGTTACACGCGGCTCCGAGTCAGACTCTGGAGAGGATAACGAGCTGACGGAGTCCCAATTCACGTAATTTCCGCGGTCGACTGGTGTTACTTGTGCTCGAAGCCTCGGACCCCAGGCAGTCGCGCGCCAGTCGTGGAAGGGAAAAACCTCTATGGCACTCGAGGAGCCAGTGTCGATTTCAACCGGCTGTTCAGGCTGTGGTGGGGGACGATCAAGTTCCGTTCGGAGACGTTTTGATTGTCGAGCCTCTTCAGTCTGCTCAGCGTCTGGTGGCCGCTTAGCGTTGTGTAACTCCTATCCTCGTTAGACACGGTGTATTGCTATGGACTAAAACAAACATATCCGTAGTTTCTTGCAAGCACTTACAGGTTGTGTCGATGGTTGCGGGCTAGGAGGCACATCATACACGTCTTCTGATCCGGTGTTTCTTTCTCCGCCCATGGTTGTGGCCAAATCTGGAAGTATGTCGCCCTTGGGAGGCTCGAAAGTACCCAAAGTGAACTCATTTCTGGGATGGTGATCTAACGGCTCCGTAGGAGATGGGTGTGGGAGTGTGTCGTGTGCCCTGTTTCATCGTCAACAATCTATCAACGTAGAAACCCTGTAGGTGTCGAAATGAGTCTTACCCGAGAGACCTTCGTGTCTCGTGAGGTATGCTATGACGAGTGGTACTGGGCAAGCTGTCGACGTCGATGGGCACCTCAGCACTTCCTTGGCGAGGGGTTTTGTCAACAGTTGAAATCCACTTCGCTCTCTTCTGTCGGTTGATCTTGAAGAATAAAAGCAGCATGTTTGCTTTGATCCTAAGTGGCACAGGCGTCAGTCATTGTTGTTGTGCCGTCTCGCAGAGTGTTCCACCAGCAAAAGACTTACAGATCGCTATGCTTGGAGTATTGCAGCAACGCGGAATAGTGGAAGGCCTCTGGATCGTCTGGCCAATAGGTTTTTCCACGGCAATCCTGCTCCAGGAACTCGATCGTCATCTCAGCAAGACCATCTTGGTGAATTTGAGATGTCCAGTCATAGAGGTCCATGCCAGATGTGCCATCGCTGGTCCTAAATCTGGCCCTAAACTCCTTGACAACGTTGTAAAAGTTGATGTCTCGCTGCTGGTAGGTATGCCCGTAGTCAAGCTTCCTTCGAATCTGTTTGATTCCAGGTATACTGGTGACTTTCATATTTACATGCGAGGCCGAGTTGGTCATGGTGTTGTCCATAGTATGTGCTGTGGGGAGAGGACCAGAGCCCAAATGTGTAAATGACAATGGAGAGAGGAAAACGGGGGCCCATTAGGGAAAGAGGAGTGTCCAGGTACCCGAAATCGAGTGATAGAAGAGATCCAAAGTAGGACTCAATAAGGAGCCCTGTTTGCGAATGCAAGCAAGGAGGGGGATGGCAGGCAACCTTGCAACCTGGTAAGGCGGGTTATGTTTATAACCAATAGATTCAGCCCGCGACCCAGCCTGAGGAGACAAGAGAGAAGGGGAAATCATAAAGTAGATGAAACAGGAACTAATGCACGGACTTTCCTTGTTTTTTTTAAGTATTGATGAAAGTAGACAGCGTGGCGAGGCAGATTCTATGAGCAACTACCAACAGATGTTTCGGTCACCCCGTGACTCTCCCGTCATTATGAGAGGAGTGACAAGTAAGAAGGAAATTGCAGAGCAACGACTAGAAGCAGATGGAATAGATTCATTCACAGCGTTGTATTACATATGCACGCAACCATTACCAATAGTGGAGATGAGTGTTGTTTCTGGACCATGTTCTGTCAATTAGGTCAATTCCCACGCATTTGAGATATGACTACCACGCTGCGATACTCTCTTGTATCGTAGCGCTTTCTTGGAAGTTTACGAGCTGTTGTCTATGGAACAATCCGATCAGCTTATCAAACTGTTAAAATAGATGCACCTTTATTTTGGTTAACCAGCAAGCGGCCTCCGAGCTGGCTATCTATCATGCAGCTTCCCAACTGGCCATCATGCAGCCTCACCAAAAAAAACGCCCGTGTTAGCTGCACGTTACAAGGATCACGACACACCACGAATAAAATTGATCATGCCGTCACGAATCGGAAGAAGCGTTCCAAGACGCGCTCCTGGAGGCCATCTCAGGGGCGGTCAGCGTGGCCCCTTTCTCCGTGCGTGCGACATCTCTCGGCGAGAGATGACATCTCCGCGTTGAGGGCTCTCTCCGCAGCCGTTCACGTACACCTCAGCATTCTCCTCAGATGCAGGAAGGCCCCCCATCCTTGTCCGTGAATGAAAATTCTGCCTCTGCGCCCACAAGACCGGGAGCAAGTGTGCCGGGAGCATGCTCGCGGACGAGTGACGAGTGACGAGTGACGACGCGCGAGCGACGAGTGACTGTTCCTTGGGCAGTCCTATTTCATCTTAGCCCCGACCATTTGAACTGTCTGGCGCTGTTTCTAACTCTTTCCTTTAATAATTCAAAGAAGATACTTCAGGGGTGTCCTTGACGAGTCTTCTCAACAAGCCGTCTCACTTCCCTACTTGTATATGAAGCAGTTGCCTTTGCATGTACCATCTCTCTGAGGGCCATCAACAAGATGAACAACATGACCAAGTTGAACAACATGAACAAGTTGAACAACATGAACAACCCAAACTACTCCAATCATATCGAAAAGTTGAAGCGTTCTCTCGGAGGCTACCTAGAAGTAGCTCTAGTGCTGTCTTTGTTTATAGATGGTCAGAAAAGATCCGAGTTTATTGAGGCCCTCGGAGAGTTCCCACCACACGAACCCGCCAGGCTCCCTGGAGGTAAGTCTTGCTCGCTTGCATTGTCTAATTCCCAACCATGAGCTGGTACTAATGAGAGTTCCAGTCGAACCCAACGAAGAACCCGTACATGTCGAGCAAGCCATCGACGAAGACAGCTCTAATACAGAGGTTGACGATGGCGAATATTTTCCCGTTGAGACTGCATCTGAAAAAGATGCATCTGACGAAGACATAGGCTCGCGCAGTTCCTCTGCTGCACCTTTGTCTCAGGATGAATCGTCCTGGGTGGTTCCATCGTCCGAGGTGGCATCCTCGCCGATTACAGTCTGTGACCGCCCAGCATGCACTCGACGATGCTATGATCTACGCTCCGGCAGAATCTTTGCGCCATGAAAGGTGAACAATGTTCTCCGGTATAACATGGAACTGATTGAACGCTTGTTCGATGGTAGGCCCAGAAGAATAACGAACGGCTGGCATTGATATCGGCCAGTTTCAATGACGCAGCGTTCTTGGGTGCTACTTTGTGTTAAAGTATTAGATGCGTTTTCATTGTGTTTGTTCGAAGGGAAGGACAGGACTGCGATGGATGCTACACAGTAAGCAATAATTGGTAGCTCGCTTGTTTGTTGACGACTCCAGGATATTTTATTAGGGTGTCAAATTTTGCTTTATTCTTCTTTGGGTATTATACCTAGCTACCGTACACGCCTGTAGCTTTGCCTGTTCCAGGGTAAAAGTCAGATGAGGGGTTACCTAAATATATAAACAGGTATCCATACTAGTATGCCCGCTCTTCTACCTTAATGAATGATATCTCCGCATTTAGGCAAGCTGGTGTTGAACCTGCCGTTAGGCCAAAAACAGGGCGCGCACCTCTGGTTAGTGGAGGCATTCTTATTGGTCCTTATACTCGGTTTAACAGCTTGCGATCCAACGACAGACACCCTTCACAGCGTAATACATCGCATTCTTAGCTAATATTCATTTCAATATTAATATATAACACTGCCTAACCTAATACATCCTAAACCTAATATATCCTAAACTTAATACATCCTAAGCTTAATACATCCTAAACCTAAGTAAAGAAGTTATGCTTTACTTATATTTAATCTATATATTAATTATATAAGGTAAGCGATGCAATAAACTTGTGGTATATCATAAGAAATCCTCAGCATACTCCTCATACTCTGTCATAAACTCTTTTGCGTTGAATTTTGTCAAATTCCTCGATATGAGGATATTCTGGCTGGCGTGTATATATGCCATCTTGAAAGCTGTGTAAGTCGCTGGGTTCACACGATAGTGAGGAATGAACAGCTGATTATCCCCAGTGATCATAGCACCTTTGAAGGCCTGATAGACGACCTCGGGATCTTGGAATAGATCCACTGATTCACACTGACCGAAGTCGAGGAGGTACAAGCCGACAGCTCGGTGCTGCAAACCTTCGTCTTCGTCTTCATTTCCATCGCCATGCCCAGGTGCCAGTGACGTCCCGAAAACAAACTCAACATCGTCGCCGTTGACCCCTGCTCCCCAGTGCATCAGAGCAAATGCTTTGCCCATTGAACGAGCAAGCTGCTCTACATTTACGTGGTAGTGCAGCATCGAATCCGAGTAAAGCGGCAAGTTTCGAAGTGAAAATGTTTGCGTGCTCACGGCTTTCTTGCCAAGATAAGTGCGCACAAGACAATGCTTGTTCTCGCCGTGGTTCAAGATAGTATCAAGGCTACCAATGTCAATCAAGGAACTCGGCTTGAGGTATAGTTCGGCGATCAACGCTTGTCTAGTGATCTTGGGGAGAGGTAATATTCGTTCCATCTCTACCAGATTAGCGCGCGCGCGATAGCCAGCAGGAAATCTATCCAGGTTTTGCTGCCAGAATCGGTCATTCGTGTGGTCAATGATGTTCTGAATTCGTGGGACGTGTACGTTGCTGCCGATGGTATTATCATACTTGTCAAAGGCAGCTGTTACAGCCTGATGCATCGAGATCTCATGTGAAAGGCACGTAGATAGGAGAGCATTGCCAGGCGCCTCCTGCTTGATGGCAAAAGGCCGCCCAATCTGTTCAAAGACGGTGCCTTGAAGGCCTGCACCAATCTGAACGAAGTCTTGGTTTTCCGGGGCGCTATCGATCGCTTGTTGCGTGCGCTGAGCATAGGAGGATGTGGTGGAGATAATTGATCTGATATCTAGTGACCTCTGCAGTACTTCATCATTTGTCAATTTAATCAAGTCTGACGAGCGGTGATACTGGGAGGACATGGCGAAATCGACAATGGCGCCCGAGTCTCGTTCAGACGCTAAAGTGAGTAGCTTGATGGTACAAACCAGAAGGAAGATGGAAGAAGTGCAAAAGGTTGATAGAATAAAGATGGAAGACGTGATAGAGATGGAAGCTGGTCCAACCGAATTCGAGGGACGCACGTTCAAATACTTCAATTACCTTTACGTCCTTGCGCCGTAACCTCTAACTTAGCATGTATCCAAGAACTTACTTTACCCAGCTTAAACCATAACGTTTATGACTTTATGGTGCCATACGTTATGTTTTAGGTTGTGCCCTGTAAAGAGACAGCCCCTGCCTTCGGACTGCGTGGGAGTTTCAGGTTAACGAAATGGAGAACGAACTTGATATACTGTTACATGGCCATCATCGTTTGAAGGGGGGACATGTCTAGTATCGTCCCTTGGCGAAGTACCTTGCGAGATAGTGCTTGCGCTAGTGCGGCCCTCACAGAGATCACATGCCAGGTTGTACAAGAGGTTTGGGCATAATATGCATCGTCTGCTTGCTAAACTAGAATACATTAATACAGTGCTGTGGGAACCTTCAAGTTTCGCTCACACCCGAACACCAACCAGACCTTTTCCCATGTCCTAACTCCCCCATGCGCCAATGCCAAATCATCGCAAGAAACTGACTATCTATCCGTCACATGTCGACATCGTCTATCGTTTTCCTCTCCTCCCTTCCCTCGCCATAGAGCAACTCGCAAACTCCCGCCAGGGGAATATCCATAACGCCATCGGTCCCTTCGTTCCAGATCTCCCTCCAGCGCAGCCTTCCAGTCGCATCGACCTTGCGCTCGCGGTTGCGACTCACGCGCAACCGGCCCTTGGTGTCGATCTCCGCTAGCTGGCCCGCGCCGTCGACAATCGTCTCGACACTTGCCAGCGGCACCGTCAGCATCTCCGTGTTGAAGGCGGCCAGCGCGACGTAGATGTAGCACAGCAGCATGACGATGAAGGCCGGGATCGCGAGCGCCCACCACCGATTCGGGTAGTAGTAGATGCCGAGAGCGTGTAGGAAAGGCGACGGGAGGTACGCCCACAGTAGATACATGAGGAAGGTCAGGCTGCTGAAGAGGTACAGCACGAAGCCGTAGTACTCGTACGTCGGGACCTTGGGTGCGGCGCGCGGCTCGAGCGCCATGTTATCGTCGTCCGAGGCATCGGGCGTGGTAGGTCGCGACGGCCGTAGGAGCGAGGTGAGTGATGGCGATGGCGGAAGGGGAGTTGGTGGTCGGCCGTAGAAGGGTGGCGCAAAGTAGTTCTGCGACAGTGGCCGTGGAGGGGAGTCTTCGCCGGAGGAACTGACAGATTGGGTGTCGGAGAGGATCTCATCCTCCTCGTCTGAAGAGATAGACATGGTGATGGATGATGTTTGTCGTGAGCTCAAGCTCCATGGAACTGGACGACTTCCTAGGAAGTCGAAGATGAGAAGACGCGACTAGCAGGGTTCAGCTCACCAAATCACCCCTGTACCGCCGCTGTGGGAAATTCGGCGCTTATCGCGGCTAAAATTGACAATAGGAGGAGTGGGTAGCAGGGAGTTTCCTCTTACAATTATATTCAACCAGAGTCATAGATTAGGTCAGAATTCAGAAGATTGACTTGAGAGAAGGTTCTTTTAAAAGAGGGGAGAACATCCAATGATGTTCAGCAATGTCTACCAAGCGCGCGCCAAGCGCCCATTATAAGAGTTCATTATCCAGCCCTCTGCGGAACAGTGTAATCCTAGCACTAATGCCTGTGTAAGGGGTAGCCTACGAATGAATACAGCTTGGACACACTCCAAGAGTCCTCCCCATTAGATTCTAACCCGATTTGTTTAGTAATAGTCTTTAGATAGCGTGTTGAGAAACTCCCTAATAAATGCTGGTATTATTGGTGGGTCGGTGTTTGTCAGTTATGCTATGCAACGTTACAGTTTCGTCAGACAGCCAAATCGTCATAAGGATAAGTGCCATAGCTATGTCTGTGTTGATTTCCACCACTGCCGTGTTAGTCAAAAGTGATCTGGAACAGTGTTGCAACAGATTACTTGGCAACTTCAGTGTAAGTTTGAATCTCAGTTAGAACTGCCATCCGCTTCATTATCAACACATTACAGGACTCTGCAGCTGCAAAAGACATTATCGTCGTTCCTCTCCTCTATGTCATACACTTTGTACAGGCCCCCATTCGTCCATCTTCACCCATCAATCGGACATCTATACTCCCTCTCCCTCCCCCCCTCACCATCCTCCTGACGCTCCTGCAGCGCATCCAGGCAGCTCTGGTGATAGATATGTCGACACGCCAGCACCACCAACGGCCCCAGCACCTGGTCCTTACCGGCGCCGGCGCCATCGGGCTCCATCAGCATGCTCGACCGCCTGGTGTCGATGCTCTTGCCCTTGCCCTTTGATTCCGACTCTCCTGCGTTGCCCTTTGCCCGCTCGGCTGTTTGGGAGTGCCTCTCTTTGCTTCTTTCGTCGTCGAGAGCTTGCTTGTCTTCCCATGCTTCGAAGACGGCATTGCCTGCCACGCCGGGCCCCCATACCCTACGACTGCAGGCCTCGCATGTGGAACCTCTGGGTCGCCAGCCGCGCTGCCTGAGCTCAACTGACTGCTTGACATTGACGAAGAGACTCCGTTCTAATAAGCGGTTCGAGAGCCGAAGTATGGATTCTTCGTAGGCATAGGCCGAGAATATGGAGGCCAGGACCCCTCTAAGATCTGCCAGATTCGGCGATGACGCGGCAGCTTGCGTCAGGAACGCTCGAAGAACTCGAAGGAAGGATAAGTTAGATCCAGCATTGGACAAGAGCCGAGATGCTGGCTGGCTGACCGTCTGGCTAGACGTTGAAGTGAGCAGAGCCGTGAAAGTATGTTGAACCAGTGAACGCAAAAGCGCCAGAAGTTTCTCCTCATCAAGTGCGTCTTCGCTGTCGGCTTGATCTGCCGCAGAGCTGATGACTGGAGAGAGATCTCGCGTGATCTGCACGCATGCTTCGATCAAGCTCAACCAGAGTGCCTCGTCTGGCGATAGGGTTTGTACAGTATGTTTTTGCGCCTTATGCACAACTTGAGACCTCTTGGAAGTCTTCGTCTGTCCTTGGCATAGCCAGATGCCCACGTGAACATACTTTTGTAAGCTTTGTAGCAGATCCTCTGCCGCGAACTGAAGATGTAGAGAAGAGTCCCGATCGTGGACATCTGTCAGAAGCCCGTGCAAGGCCGATTCCAGAGTACCGAGGTGCTTCACCAGCCGCTCCATCGCATGCTTGACTTGGCCTTCGCGAGCCATGAGCACGACTGCGGCGTCAATAACGCCCGTCTCCTCCATGGTAGGAAGAAGCTTCTCTAGTCTCAAATCGGTGGACTGTACCACGCCGACGTAATCCGACACATGCGAAGGCTCAAACCTGCACATGAGCCGAACGTAACGCTCGACCAGGTCTCGCTCAGGCAAGACCTTTACTTCTATTAAGTGTTCAGCAGGCTCCAGCAACGTCTTCAAGTATGCGTGCTGGAGAACCTGAGCGTCCGCTGCAGAGTCCAGCATGTGCTGATGGAAGGCCGTATCCTGTGGCGCAAAGGTCCGGGCGGTTTCTTCAGCGTCAAGCTCGAGCAAGTCCCGAGCATGTTCCTTGATGACGTCTAATACCTCCCGAATCTGTCGACTGTTGAGTCCCGCGTGCGGACGCAGGCAGTCTGCGATGCATTCATACACTAGCTCCTGGTCTTCGGGATCTTCAAAATACGTTTGCACTAACTTGCCGTATTGTTTGTCCGTCTTGTACACACGCTTCAATATCCGGTAAAACCCCGCTTTCTTATAAAGCGGCATCAAAGTCGGCGTATCAGAAGGGTGGTAGACGGAAAGCAGATACTCAGCGCTGAGCTGGGCATCCTCGGCGAGGTCATTACCCGGGTAGTTGCAGAGCCCAGTAAGAACTTTCGAGAGGGTGGTGCCTGAAAAGAGGAGGTATTGCGGGAATTTGGGTAGGTTTCGAGCAATGAACATGTCGAGATAGATGGTATCCTCCGGGGCAAACTCATCGTGGTTCATTACGTCGAGCAGGATCGACAAAATATACTGGCGGTTGATGGTAAGCCCAAAGACCTGTTCTTCTGGTAGATCCACTCTGGACCCTCCATTGACTTGCTTATCGGGGGAGTCGTTCAGGAAAGGATCCTCGAAAGCCTCATTCAAAGAACTCAAGAAGCTCGGCGCATCGAATTTGAGGATGAGTCGTAGATAAGGGAACGCAGGCTGGAAGTTAGAGTCGGGCACTGTGCGAAACTCCTTGTTACTCCCCCTCGGCCACGCAATGGTCTTCCCTGAAAAGAGAAACCAAAATATCTCAGCCTTCGCCTTGGTTGCCACGTTCTCTGACATTATCTCGCCGTTGGGATACACTCTCCCCGTAAGAGTGTAAGATAAGTACGGGAAGAGCTTCAGCGCGTTGATGCTGTAGAAGTCGTCTCCCAAGGTTCCATTTTCGAAATTCCTATTCGCCATTAAGGGAACTAGGAGGGTGAGTAGGTCGATCATCGGGGCGATGTAGTCGTCCAGGGCCTGGTTCCAGACGTAGATGAGAGCGTCGTACAGGCTGTGTTGCTTGCACAAGATGGTGATCTGATCCAAGTCTAGAGTAGCCGTTTCCATGTGGCAGATGATTTCCTCCAGTCTGCTCTCCCAGCCTCTTGTGACATAGTGGGAAACCATGTTCTTCACCACAACAGGAGGTACAATTGATATCGTCTTCTCCAAAATGTAAGGCTCGAGGCATTCAAGGAAGATACCTTCAACGTCAGAATCGTCGTACCAATCGTACATCTCCTCGAATAAGTAATCCGTGTTGCCGATGCTTTGGCACGCACTGAAGCATGTCTCCGCCAACATCTTCAGATGATCATCGTTAGAAACTTCTTGGTTCCGCTTCCGTTGGCCAAATGCGTACTTCAGTGACGCGCTGATGATCTCCATGATCTTGTCTTGCACCATGGTGTGCCTCAAGTTTGTGTCTTCAGGCAACCCCACGGTGAGCTTGTCAGCATCGCCGGTGTAGTACGAGGTCGCCAACTGAATCGCGCCAATGTAGTCACCATTCTCCATCATGGCAATTAGTCGATCCGCCCAATTCGACAACGCGCCAATAGATACTTCGTTGAATCCCAGAAGGAATATCCTGCCCTTGTAAGCCTTGAAGCTCATGTAAAAGGCGTCCGCCACAACTCCATGCATAGATGCATCATCCTCATCAAGTTGCTCCACCAGGCTGTGCAATTGATTTGAAAACAAGTCGGCGTGGTATATATGTTTTTGCAGTAGATCAAATGCTTCCGTCATGCGCATGCTTCTGTCTTCGAGGACAATGAGCCTCTGAGATATGGTAAGCACTGTCAGAACCGAACGGCTCAGCCACTGAACAGCAACGATAGCTTCCTCACACTTCCATCGGCTGCGTGCTTTGAACTTAAACGACGAAGGCTGATCTTTATCCTCGCCAGGGATCTCATCGACGTCCAACACCGTCAAGACGTTAGACCAACAGTACGCCAGCTTGACTTTTGATATGTCACTGCCTGAGTAAGGGTCTGGAACTTTCAGCTTGACTGCAGGAAACCAGGCTAGACACCCAGTCATTGCGCTGTGAGCTGGCACGTCTTTTGGTCGCGCGGACTTGTGTTGAGTTTGCGCCACCGGCGTCGTCGATACAATCACCAAAAGGTAGGGCGTTAACATGGCAGTCAACCCTATAGTATCAGTCGATCGCTCGATATTACCCAGCGGTAAAGGAGCGAATGCGAGAACGGTGCTTGGTTTCACCGTCTTCCCTGCAGGCGTTGGCGCATCTGGATAACGACCCAGTATTCTATGAGTCTTGACGGTCCTCCCGAAAGAACCGGTCCCTCTACTCGCCAAGTGTGAGAACGCCATCCCTCGGTCATCCGCCGACACTAGGGCTGTATGTCGGGTTCCCAGAAATCCGAGGTGCGTAATTGCGACGTTAGGTGCATGTCCATCCATGGTTCGATTCTTGAGCTGCGCAGAGTCCAGATGCGGTATTGTCAGGAAAGGTCTCGAAGCTCGACCGGTGTCCCATGTAAAGATATTGCCATTTGCATGTCCTCCTGCGACGGTGGAATGATCCGCAGATATGGCAATTGAAGTGATCGGACCAGACTCGACAGCTATACCCAATCAGTTCTAAACACAACTCATGCAGCAGCAACCTTACCTTTCGTCCCTGGCCCAATGATCATCTTCAGATTTTGGTTGTAATCAAACATTAACATTATCCCCTTCGAAGTCCCTAGGACTATCAACGCTGATACCGCTAAACACGTGGGCGACCCAAAGTTGCGTCTTCCCGCCTCGGAGAATACCTGCCCGTTCAGCTTCCGTAGTCGAGTCCATCGGACTACCTCCCATGGCGGCGTCGGCGTGTCTGTGTCAGCTTGGTCAAGCAGGAACTGCGAGCTGAGTGACACATTCCGGCTGTGGCTAGAGAGGAAGGCCGGAGAAGATGATCGCGGAGTGTGGATCGTCGAGGAAGATATTCGCGATTGGAATCGTCGATCGAAGGGACGAAATGAGGGCGTCGGACTGCTGAGGCCTGGGCGCGATGCGACAGAAGGGAGAACACTGCTCCCGGGAGAAGATATGAAGGAGCCCTATGTTTTGTCAGTCGATTCGGGAGTGAACCTCTCTCTAGACATACCTGAATGGAAGGCGTGTCGTCTGGCCCCGACATTACGGAATCCACGGGACTTCCAGCTCTCTTGGGTGGGGCGTGTACTGAGCTCTCCCCTAATGAGCTCACGTCGGAGCTATCCTGCTGTTGTTCCTGTAGAATCTCGCGGTACCGATTCGCCACAGAGCCATTTCCGAGCTCAACCGGCGTCGGGTGATCCTCCATCTCCTGCTCCACCATTTGAACCACATCGAGCCCGGCGTCGTCGTGGGCTTCTTTTATCGTGTCGCCATCTTCCGACTCCACGTCCCTCGTGGGGACCAAATCTTCTGAATCGGCCATTGCGCCGAGCCTTCCATCACTGCATCCGAAAGGCTATTGCGACAGGATCATGGCCCGTGTAGCCCGGCGGAGGTGGTTCCAGAGGGAGCTTGCTGGTTGCGATAAGGCAGCGGTATGTACAGCTTCCGCAGCTGAGGGGTGCGCTCCTTCGAGGCTGTGAAAGACTTCGTTCCGGCGGATATGTTCGGGGGAGGGAAAAGCAGTCTATATGATCTCCGTTAAGGTAGAATCCACATAAGACATTCGGGAAGCAGCTCGTAGATGCGGTGCAGCATGGGTCGAGCTGTGTAGTTCATATGCAGCCCAATTCCCAGGCGGCGGAGCAGTAACGTGGCGGGACGAGGATTATCCGGTCCACAGCGATGGAGCAAGGTACTAACTGTGACGTCGGTTGGTGTCAATTCAAGGGTCCCAGCTTCAACTTATCAAACACGCGACGAACTGGTACCGAGGCGCAAAGGAACGTATTTGTACACTTGTCGCAGTCAGAATGTCTTCGTTTGGACCCCAAATGCCATCGCAGGCACCAAAACGAAAAAGAACATCGAAGGAGGGGCCATCACCACCAAGCAAACACCAACGCAGTGAATCCCCAACCAAGAATCAGTCCGAGATAGACCTCGAGGATTCCGACGACGACGACTACGGCCCCAGCGCACCCGCAGCATCCAAACCGCCAGCAGCCGGGCCATCATTACCGCCTAGTAACCAGGACGAGATCGGCCTGAACTCCGACTCTGACTCAGACACCGGTCCAGCACCACCGCCCATCAGCATGGGCCCTCCACCTCGTCCCGCCGCCGTCACCACCCGCCCCGTCGCAGACGATTCCTCCTCTGATTCAGACGACGACTACGGCCCCGCGCCGCCCAGCGCATCCAATGCCAACAAGCCCTCCATCGGACCGCAGCTGCCGCCCGCGCCTGCAGCTCCCCAGCGCGATGAGTGGATGCTCGTGCCGCCACCCGACTCGTCCTACACGGAGCGCGACCCGACCAAGATGAAGAACCGCAAGTTCGCCTCCAAATCTTCCTCCGGGTCCACGGCCGTCTCGTCCATCTGGACGGAAACTCCCGAGGAGAAGCTCAAGCGGCTAAAGGACGCGGTGTTGGGTCGCGAGGACAAGACGCAGGAGGCGGCGGAGAAAGGCCACGGGCGCAGCAAGGAGGAGATGGAGCGCCAGCAGAGGATCGCGGCGAGTATTGAGGCAAGTCGAGGGAAGAGCTTGTATGATCAACACCAGTCGACGAGGGACAACAGCAAGGAGAAGGTGGAGGAGGAGGATGATCCGAGTAAGAGGGGCTTTGATAGGGAGAAGGATATGGCGTTGAGTGGGAAGATTGGGACGGCGCAGCGGAGGGAATTGATGAATAAAGCTGCCAACTTTGGTGGCAGATTTCAGAAGGGATCCTTTTTATGATACCCCATGGCAGATAGTAAAAGACGTGTGTCTTCATCCTGACTTGAACATGCATACTTATGAAAGACTAGCAAAACGGCCGAGTTAATCGATTCAACATTGGACAGTAGTCATTGGCAAGAAACATCTTACAGCACCAGCTGGATTGGCAAAGGACGCCAGCCAAGGACGCCAGCCAATGTTGAAACAAATATGTCATTGTTCAACTCAGATATCGAAGATGCCCTGTCACCAAACTCCGCCGCTCCATTTCCTTCCCAGCTGAGACCGAGTTTTTCAGCCTAAATGCAAATAATACCTCCCGTCTTACAAGTTCACAGCACTGCAAAGAGCAAGCATCCATCCAGGGCTATCCTTGCTCCCTCCCACAGCACAGGGTCCTAGTCAGCAATCCTCCACTGCCCTATATAGGCTATATATAGCCATCCACAACCACGACATCGGCGCAGCGACGCACGTGGTTCTCTCACCTCGCTCTCCAGTCGTATTCCTGGTACCCGCGTCAAGATATAGTAATGCCATCTCGTAATGCATGAAATCAACGGTCTGTGTATAGGTGTAAAGCTTCGTCAGGAGATGTGCCAACGGCTCAATGTTGGGAAATGAGAGGTAGAAATCGCTAATGAACATGACAAGCCCATCTTATAATAGTAAGACAATGCAGAGTACGTCGAATCAGGGCGTGGTAGTAGCTGCCGGACGAGCCTGAGCCTCAAGTTGTGATGGAGTCACGGCGGCGGTGTCAGGGGTTGCGCCGGTTGTCTCCATAGGTTGGGCACCCCTGCCTCTCACATTTCGAAATACTGCACGTAGGCGACTTATTCTGGGTGCACCCGACGTCGTCTCAGTAAGAGCGCTCTCTTGAGCATACGGAAGATTTCTTGATGGCTCCACATTCGGCTGTCGTGCTGACCGGCTGCGGCGATAACCAGCGCTGGGAACCTGACCAGGGGCTGGCGTCGGCTCCCGGTTACCAAACCATACGCCTCGTAATCCAGCGGGAAGGTTGACGCGGTTGTTGCGAGAGGAGAAGTTGGGGGTGTTGGGTCCGATACCTTCGCCCGCCTCGGCAGGAGCTCTAGGCTTAGGTGTGTAGTAGTCGGCCTTACATAGCGGGCAGCATGCACGACGGCTAGTTAACCAAGGGTCGACGCAAACAGCATGGAACGCATGACCGCAGGTCAGACCACGAACATCATCGTCATCCTCCAAGGTATCGATGCAAATAGCGCAGGTGTCCCCAGGATCGCCCAAGCAGTCCGGTGGTAGGGCAGCATCGATATGATCATCTTCGTCCTCGGTGTCCTCACTCGCGATCCGCTTTAGCTCGTTCGGTCTCGTAGTCTGTGTGGTGGTCTCGTCTGAGGATGTCTGTCCAGCTTCGGTAGGTAAGGTCGATAGGTCTTTCGGCTTTTCGAGATCCATCGTATTCGTAGATTCTCCGCCAGTCTTTGCGGATCGCTCAGCACCAGTAGAAGGCCGTCCGTCGATGGAATCCCGATCCTTGACGGAAAAGTCGGGCACGATACCATCGACGTCCCGGACGCTGTTGGCTCGGCTCGGTGGCGTGGAAACGCCGCCAGCTGTCGGCAGACCCTCCTTTGCACGGTTCGAAACCCAAGCCTTGTACTTCATCATGGGGAACTTGTCATTTACTTCGTCCATTGTCATCAACTTCTTTTCACGACGTCGTCGGTGGGGTCGCGGCATGTTGTCGAGAAGTACGGGATCGCCTTCCTCATTCATCCTAAGTGCGCGGTTGCGGGCGTTGTATCGGAAACAGTATTTCACTCCAACGATAATCCTATAAACGAGGTTAGACGGAGGTTTTATACCTCAACCCGCCAACCAGCCGCGAAGCCAGGGCGGGTATGACGGATGTCTCACCAAAGATTCGTGAAGACAACACCGAAGCCGAGAGCAACGAAGAACAACAGAGGCGAGCTGGAGCCATTGTCATCCTTCTTGCCAGTTCCGTCTGTAGCGGCGCCCGTTGAAGTCTCAGCGGGAGCAGAAGTTGTAACGGTGGACTGGTCTATTCCGGCTGCCCTGACGACGACGTGAGTGACCTCGGCGAGGACCTGATCAATAACGGCCATCTTTATATTGGTCGACGGGCGAGAACACAGTGTGCGTAATGGTGTGTTGGCTCGGATTGACTCGTTGGATACCGTACGGAGACCATGGATTGTCGGAACGTGGACTTGTCGCGAGACGGGGTGCGGGAGGTGCGGGCGACGGTCGGGCGAGGTTGGAGACTGTTGCTGGACGCAGAGCGCAGGTACCCGGGCCGATCTTTATCTTGTCGGACGACCACGATCGACGTCGGCGAGTCTGGAATTTGGAATCTGACAGCCTCGCGTCTCGTGGCTTAGTTCCTGGCAATATTTGACCGTGATGAAGGCGGCCAGTATAGATTGCGAGGGTTCCGCGGGACGGCGAGCGGGACGATGGTGAGCAGGTGGAGTGGACAAGGGAAAAGAGGAGAGTGAGAGCGACTTGGACGAGGAAACGGAAGGGTTATGGGGGTTATGGGGGGGCGAGGCCCCGGGGGCTGCGGTAGCGTGCTGGTGGGCTGTAGCGCTGTAGCGCTCCAGTGTGATGGATAGTCCCCGCCAGCAGCCCAGAGGTGGACTAGCGGTCCGTCCACTAGATAAGTAGGTGGGGTGGAGTTCGAACCGAGCCTGGATAGCGGATACCTAGAGGGGGATAGCGGGACGAGCTGCGAGCGTGGCTAGCACTGTGCAAGGGCACCTATCCTGGATAAGGTAGTTCCCCTCTGACTCTGTTATTCTGCTGCCACCTTGTAGCATGTAAGAGCACTCTTGGTTGTTGGCTTATGTTCTTCCTAGCTGCCCACTCGGTGCTAGCCCATGATGGTGGCGGTGCTGTCGGGTCGGGTATGTGATGTGCCCTGCGTCTTGACCCTGGACGTGGGCGTTGCTGAAGTGGGCGGCTGGGCGCTCGCTGAGGTTGGGCGCTTCCACTTCAGCTGCTAGTCGTCGGGGGCTGGCCGTCTTGGGCCTTTGGACTGGAGGAAGGGGGTGCTGGTTGGTTGAGAACTTCAGACTCTCTATTGTTCCAAGTGGGAAAATGCGTATCCTGGCGAACAGTTAGTTACATGTAGGTTTGCTGCCGCATTATTGTAGTCGACGGTTTGACTGACTCAAACTCACCAGAAGCCAAACTACCCATATGTACGTTGATGAACTAGTACTACGGGACGAGCTTCGGTGGTACAACACACGAATACATTGTTAGACACACGAAGGAATATTGCACATCATTACTGTGAGTCAGTACGCCCAGAATTTTCCCTTTTGGGTATTCGAGTATTTCCCTTTCTCAGTGACCAAATGCCGGTAATACCGGAGGCGGACGGGACGACAACGGTTCGAGAGATCTACGTAGCGAAACGAGCCACTTGGATAACCGTCATGCATTCTAGTTTAATTCTAGACGGCTTCCTTACATGTGTCAGACGCATTCTTTTCCAACGGCCTATTCACATGTGCTGGTGCACTGGGATCCAATTCCAAATGGCGGTGATGCACTGAGAAATCCAATGCCAAGTTGATGATGCTGAACCTGAACCACTCAACACGCGCCTCTCTGCGACCAACCTGGAACTCATCGCCCCCATCATGGATATCGCCCCCTGCTGCTCGTGCGCCCCAGTCGTGGATCAATGCAGCATCATGGATAGCGGGCATCAATCCCATCTGGTATCCATGGATGTCTCACGGATCCTCCGTCGCCCGGTCCATCCCAGAAATCCCTAACTTAGTGACTTGAAACAAAGAGCGCATCGATCTTTCACTCACAGCGCCCATTATCTGGAGTGTTGCATCAATCATACAGTACCGGGCGACAATAGAAGGCAAGCTATCAACGATATTCGTGAGGGGGGCGCTTTCGGGGCTTGAACCAGTTGCAGCGCGCCGCAGCGGCAAGGCGCTTGACGTGCGCAAAAAGCTTGTCTCGTCTCGTCCCACCGGACTTCCGTTCCGGGTGTGGTGCCCGGGGTCGGAGTTGAGATTCCAGAGGTTCTAGATCCCGACCTTGCTACGCTTTCGCTGCCATTTTGCATCAACCGCTGCGCTGCCGCTCAAACTCATTCACGGATGCTGCCGCTATGCGTCTTGCTTAAGGTACTGGGCAGGGGTTTGTGGCGGCCTGTGTTTCGCGGTTTATCCGAATTGGGTTTCGTAACGTGGCCGGCGCTTCCACCGTGACCGTATGAGACGGATGGAGCATAAAGAAGAAAGCTTCTGGTTAGGTGGTCGCGGCTTCCTTCATTCAGCTTGGAGTTCCATCCTGAACACACATTTGGACCATGGGCTTTCACTTATCAACTTGGCAAGTCTCATAATACTGATTGACATTGGATCCAATCTATAACTCCAAAGTTCCAAATTCCTCGGATCCCCCGTCGACACGCTACGAGCTGGTGCGACGGCTCACCTTACCTTAGCTTCACAAGCCATCATAGTATTCTTCAGTACCATCCTGTTCCCCAGCCGGAATATGACTGAGCCGCCTACATGTACATTGGATGCTAACACTACGCATGTACGAATACACCACGCCACCCTTCATTCCCGTCGCGGATTTGCGCGTCCCAAGCAACCGGCCTCGTCTGTAGGAACAGGAGGTTTCACACCTTGACGGGCCTGTTCGGAGACGACCCTGCGCGTTGATCAAACAAGGGGCACTTGCACCGACGCGGGATCTGACCCCGCTGACAAAACACCAAGGAGCAACAATCAAGGAGCAACGAAGGAAGAGGCTGTGACCGAGTGAGCATTGCATGACGGCCGTCGCCAACGTGCAAGTCGAAACAGTACATCTCGACGTCTTTCCGCACGGCGTTTTAGCGCCGAATTTAGCTTGAGGAGTGCATCGAGTGTGTGTGCTGCGTGCCGCTTCGTGGTGCTGGGTGTTCTTCGCCTCATCCACTTGCTCGCGCTGCTTCTGAACTCAAACGCTGACGACGGCTGCGGAACATTGGTTGACCTAGGTGTGCGCTTTCATCGTCGTCATTGGAGGAGCAAGGTCTTCCCTTTGACACAGCCTTGCTGTTGTCCATGGAGCGGCGAATCAGATAAGTTGTTTGTTGTGCGCCAGATTTTCCCACACCTCGTAAAGGCGGAAGACCCGGCCACTTCGGCTGCAACGGGAATTCGTACATATGGCTCGTTCACCTGCTGCTGGCATCCATTCTGACGACTTTTTTATCAAGCCTCTTTGCTTTCTCCGTGGCCGGCGCGACATATTTCCCCACCGGTAGTTGAGTTTGAGTCAAGGGAGGGGGCCTATGATGACGCTATCATGCTCCATGTCAGAAGACCATCTGATGACCCCGGCGCGGTTGAAACTCGCATCATGGCCCGGCTCCCTCGGCCCCGGTGATATCTCAACACAGCTTTCGGAGACAGGCGATCCTTTTTGGGCATTTGCAGAGAATGCTGCCTTTGCAGAGACTGCATTTATGGTTTGATAACGTTATTAGTCTTGACCCTGGATGAACTTTGAAATCATCCACATGTCACGGTGCGTAACCGACAACCGTTCTTGCTAATTGTCGTGCCTGGTGCCTCGCCAAATAAGCCTCGCATCGCCAACAGTTGTGCGGCGCGGTATCGTCCGTCCGAGGTCCTCACAAGCCACTTAATTACATCGTTTACATGTGCATTGGATGTTTTCGTCTCTATGTAGCCGTGCACATAGCCCTCACCTCCGATCTCACGACTTGGCTTGCATCCAAGAGACCATGCGTATCAACATCTAGATAATGGTAATATCACGGCTCATAAACAGTAGGCTGCTACCGTAATTCAATCCATGTCAATAAAACTTTCCCTTCTTCTCCTCATCGGCAATAAGGCAGGGATAGGCCGACGTCGCATCTCAACGTCGTCATGAACTCTGGCGACGAGCCTTTACCTAAGTAGTATCGACAGTGTCGATCACCTCCCGCAACGATTACTAACTCGCCGTGTCTACGAAGTACCTACCAGTACTACTGTACGTATCTAATTCTGTCGCATTAACCAAAACAAGCAAACAAATCAGAGCTCAAAACACTATCATGAGCCTAAGAATATCCATCTCGCCCGTTTGGTCATGGCTCTTCACCTTAAGCCCCAGATACTTAAGTGGGGCACCTACGTATAATTGATATTGAAAGTAGCAAACTGCTTCGTGCCTTCCCCACGCTCACTTTACCACTTTACGGTTCACCAATCCTCCAGCTGCCAATCCTCCCAATCCCCCCACCTAAACCTCCCATCCCAGCAACTCCGCCTACATACGCACGCCGGGTAAAAAGATACCGAAGCAAACAACCAGCTCCAAACGGCGGCCGCTCACTAGTAATACGCTCCTAGCTCCCAGCGATTACTAGGTTGCTTCTGCAAAACGAAGCTCCAGCAGAGAAGAAAGCAACAAAGCTAGTACCATAGAGCTGCACTGCGCCCCCTCTTCGACCTTCATCCTTGATACCTACCTACCTATTCGTACTTACTACTACCTACCCCAAAACCCCGCGCCCTCGGATCTAGACAATGCCGCCCACGCAGCTCCCGGACTCTGGGAACCCGCTGTGAGTATTTCCGCTGTCCCCTTCCGTCGTGCATGACTTCCAATGCAGTCTAAGCTGGGGGGGCGGTGTTTGCCGGCCCGTGTGGACGAGCATTGAAAGATCATGAGCTGACATTTCCCAGCGTCTTCTTCGACATCACGCTAGGAGGTTAGTCTGCCCGTCTCCGTCTCCGTTGGAAACTATCCGTCCGCCGAAGGCTTCGGGGAGGAGTATCAGGAGCACGTGATACCCTTGAGAGTCAATATCGTGCATCACCCCATGTAGACACAACGAAGAGCACTGTCCCCGCTATAACGCCCTCGATGCCCTCAGTTTCACGGGCTATACTTACCAGCACCGTGCTCACACCCGTTCTCTAGGAGAACCTCTCGGCCGCATCACCTTTGAGCTCTTCAAAGATGTCGTTCCCAAGACGGCCGACAACTTTCGCCAGTTCTGCACCGGCGAGTCCAAGAACTCTGCCGGCCGGCCCCAGGGCTACAAGGGCTCCAAGTTCCACCGCATAGTGCGTCCCTAAGTCCCTCCCCACAATCCCTATCCTCTCACTTGTTTAGAAGCCATGGATGTTTGACTGACACAAGACGGGTCTCGACAGATCCCCAACTTCATGTGTCAGGGAGGTGACTTCCTGAACGGCGACGGCACGGGCTCGACGTGTATCTGGGGCTTCAAGGCTTTTGACGATGAGAACTTCGTTCTGAAGCATGACCAGCCTGGCCTGCTCTCCATGGCAGTATGTATTTACGCCCTTTTTCATCATCTCTCCCGCTCTAACACCACCTCAGAACGCCGGACCAAACACCAACGGCTCCCAGTTCTTCATCACCACCGTTCCCACTCCCTTCCTCGACAACAAGCACGTCGTCTTTGGCAAGGTCTTCGACGGCATGGACGTCGTCAAGAAGATGGAGGCCACCAAGACAGGCTACCGCGGCAAGGACGTTCCCAACATGGACGTCGTCATCTCCCAGTGCGGCGAGATGTGAGCCCTCGACGTCGGACAACTAAGGGGGAAACCGGTGTGACGTAGTTTCAAGATCGGACAGTCAGAGGGGAAAAACAAGGGGTAAAATATATGTTTGGCAGGAGACGTATGAGGGGTTGAGGTAGATACCCGCCGGAATTCATCGAAACTCACTGCGTTTGTCGGTGATTTCTCCCCAGTTGTGTTTCGTGTCACGGTTTGGTGGACAGAGTGACTGTGTGTCGTTGTAGTTGTTGAGTTTGCTTTGTCTGTGAATCACAGCACAGGTTTCATGCGACACCATTCTATCATAGTGAGCCGTATTGCAGTCACGAACAATAGGCACATTTCAAAGCACAGGCAATCTTATTCAAAGCAATGTAGTTGATTCAAAGACTAGCTCCGAAATCCATCTAACCAGATCCATGCATCCATCGATCGACGCGCAAGTAAAGAAAGGCAGAAGATTCGCGCCAGAAGCGATCAACTCTCAAGAGAAAGAAAGAAGGACAAAAAAGTCCAGTTAAACAATGGTATCAAAGTATCCAACGCCGTATATGCCCCTCCATCCCCGTCCCCCCGTTTTTTTTTTGGTATGACCGTGTGACCGTGTTCCCAATTCGCCCGCCAACCGAAAGTGCGCAATGAAGGCATCGTGTCTATGTACCGGAGTGAAGAGAAGGGGCGCGTATGTACCCGAGGGCTAAAGATATCTTATTGGTGAACGACGGGCCGTTGGCTGTGTTGAACTGCGAGACAGACCGAGGCGGGTGCACTATCTAGAAATCTCCAAAGGCCCAGTTGCCACGCTGGCGGAGGAAGCCAGAGGGCGTGGGAGGGCCGGCGGGCGCAGTGCTTGTGGTGGTGGGCACGGGGGTTTCTCTGAACTCGCCGCCGGGGTAGGAGGAGGATGCTGCGTCCGAGGGCGCAGAACCGAGGGCAGTCGAGCTCGCGATGCTCGTCGTCGTCTTCGTGAGGGTGACGGTCGAGGTAGTCAGGGCGTTGCTGGAGGGCGTGGCGTCAGAGGGCGCGGAGCTGGGCGTCGTGGTCATCGACTGCACGCTGGTTGAGGGCTCGGCAACGGCTGGAGTTGACTTCGATAGAGTTACGAAGGCGGTCGTTGTGACAGTCGAGGCGGTGGGAATAATAGTTGCGGGCTCAGAGACCGATGATGGCGTCGACGATAGCGTTCGGAACAGCGTCGTTGTCGTTGTGGTAGCGATACTCGGGCCAGCCGAGGACACAGGCTGAGTCGAAGGCTCAGCGGGAACGGTGACAAAGACCGTGGAGATGGAAACTGGCGGCTGGACAGTAGTCGTCACGGTGACAGTCGCGACACCGCCTACCCCTGAGCTGTGTACGCTAGAGATAGCCGTGGTCGGCGCAAGAGTGGCAGAGGGCGCGGCAACGCTGCTGCCGCCAGTACTACCGCCCGAGGCGCCATCGATGTCGACCTGGAAGTTGCTCTCCATCTGCTCCTTGATTCCCATGGAGTAGATGTTCTGCTTCTCAACCCAGTCCAAGCTACTTTTGTCCTTGATGGCGAAGTTGTCGGCCTTGGTGCCGACGATCTTGATGTCGATGACGCTGGAGTAGGACTCGTTCTTGGCGATGGCGTCCATGGTAAAGCCATGGGGGTCCTTCTCGCCGCGCATAAAAGTGCCGGCCCAGGGGAAAACACCGTTCTTAGTAGCGGCGAAATCGATGGCGTCGGCGTTCAGGTTTGGCCAGTCCCAGTACCAGTAGATGGTGTAGATGGAGCCATCGGGGAGGTCGTCGGGAAGCTTGATATCGGATTGGCATTTGAGCTCTTCGTTGAGGACCGCACCGAGGTCGGCGAACTTCTGCGCGCGTTCCTTGGCAAGGTCGCCAGTGTTGTCTTGGTAACACTGTCCGTCGTCGTAGTTGCGCGTCGCCAGCAGCTTTCCGCGTCCGTCGCCGCCAGTGCCCTTCTTGTTCCACAGAAGGTGGACGTCAAAGAGCTTCTCGTTCTCCTTGGGTTCCGTGGTGCCGTAGAAGAAGATGGTTCCGCGGTTCAAGGGCTTCAAGGGCTGGTTCTGAGGGATGGTGGTGTGGCCGTTTTCAAGGTGCATGAGAGCGATATAGTCTCCAGGGGCAGCCTCGAGCATGGGGTACTGTGGGTTCTTGTCGAGCTTATACTTGTTCAAGATCTCATCGCCAGAGTACGAGCCCTGGCCGGCCACGGGGAGGATATTCTGGGGAATCGAGTCGGTGAAGGGAGGGCTGGTCGAGTTTCGGGGGAGGAAGCCTCGCGGGAATCCCATCTCCCCCATCAGAGTACCATTGGGGGCGAGTTTGTATGCGTACTCGACCCAGGAGTGAGCCGAGACTGAGGGCGCGAGAAGGGCGAGGATGGTGACCGCGAAGGCGGCCTTTGGAAGCGCGAAAATACTCATATTGATAGTTTCGGATATGCTGTCGCGAAGTGAGTGTATTGCGATGAAGTCGTAAGGCGGATAAGAAATGGTGGTTAAAGTTCCAAGGGGTCAGAAAGGAGTGTATCTGGGGTTTCTTCGAGTGACTCCCAACTGAATGAGCGTGGTGGTTTTATGTAGGACAGAGAGAGGAGGCCCTTCACGGCCAGGTGGTGAGTGATTTTATGTTCTCTAGAGGCTTGCACCTGTTGACGTTTGTTTATGTGAACAGTTGTTGTTTTGTTTGGTGGTCACCTGGCGAACACTTGGTGATGGAGTACCAGCTGGCAAAGACTTCGAGCAGCTGTTCGATGACGGTGCAGGCGGTAGGCAATAGTCGGTGATACCTAGGAAGCGAGGAACAATGGGATAGTGAGCGTCTGGAACGGGAGTGTTTCGAAACGAGAAGAAAGAGAGCGAGAGAGAGTAAGATGAGGAGGTCGAGAGGATAAGACCACGTCCAGCGTTAGTTCAGTCCAGCTGAGGCTCATCAAAGGAACGACGAAACACAAAGGAGAGAAAATAAAAGGAACGGAGGACGAGAAAGAAATGAGAGAAAGGAGGGGTTGAGGTTTCTCTAGAGGAGCAGTATCTCCATGTTCGTGACTCACGGACACGGGCGTCTGGTGTGTGGTGTGTGTGTAAGTGTGTATGCTAGTAGGGGAAACAGCAGGTTGAGGTTCCGACTTGAAACCTCGAACTTGAGTCTTTGCAGAGAACGCACAAGATGGGGGGAGGACGAGTGGTCATGAAGAGGGACACAGAGAGACGGGGCAATCAAGCCGATGGAGCAACCGAAGGCCATCTAAGCAGGCGAGCAAGCAAGGCAAGCAGCCGTTCGAAACACCAGGCTGGGGCTTGCGGGTTGACATCGTGGCCCGATGAGGGGACCGCAGCCTATCGATGGGCGGTATCACGGTGGTCGAGGAAACGGCCTCGTGGAAATTGGTTGAGGAGGACGACAACGATGGTACCCAGGTAAGAACGAGAACAACAGCCACAGCGACAGGCACCGGGCAGCGAGGCTGGATAGATAGAGCATAAGGCCAGGGGAACGAGGCCCATCGCATGGCTCCCATGGCCAGATTGTGGGCAGACGCCTCCCGGCTCCTTGTTCACTGTAACGCCTTCGTCTTGGGAAGCGCTGCCGTGACAATCGCGCGGCCAGTCGTTCAGGCGGCATCTCGACGCATCGAACTCATGGAGCAGCGCGCGCGCCCCATGTCGGCACGTCGCAAGCCGCAAGTCGCACAGGGGGGGTCTACGAGGAGGCCCAGGGCGGGCGTTTCGGCACGGCGACGGCGGTAGGCGCCCGACTGGACCAGCGGACGCGCGAGGAACGAACCGTGGTATCGGCTAGAAGAAGTCTGTGAAATTGTGAAGTTGCTTCGCGGGTGAGCGAGATGCGGCAGTTACGGTGGGTAGAAGATGGACTCGAGTCTGGAACACGGGCCCCCTGCTGGGAATCGTACTAGGTATTCGTGGATATATCGTGGATACATCCTGGATGCATCGCGGGAGTCGTTGAAAGTGATTTTGTAAGAGCGCGGGAGCTCGTCGTCCACTCATTGGCGCCGGCGTCTAGCATCCATGACATCCATGGATTAACTCTTTAATTTGGCCCGGGCCTCGTCGCAAGCGCGCACAGCCGACGCCCACTCATTGGCTGTCGCAGCCTGAGCCTCACTTCATCATTCCATTTTTACCTCTAGACGCGGTCGCAAGTCTCGGGCCTTGTTTCTGCTGTCGCGGGTGTTGCAAAATTAGATGTTTTGAAGTTATCCTCGTTTTCATGACTTCTGTCTGAGTATCATCTGTAGTCTAACAACTACTTCTTCTCCTCCTCATTCTCGCTCTCGCGCTCTACTCTGCAGTGCAACAGTTTCATCAAAAGTCGTCGTCCCACGATACCCCACGTCGTAGTCCCACGGCATTGCGCGCGTTGTTTGGCGAAGCGCCGGGATCTATTCGGGGAATCGGTAGTTGGGAGAGCAGAACGAGGAACAGAGGAGGCGGTTAATAAAATGTCCTTTGAAATATTCATTGAGTGCCTGAACAAATGCCTTCGATGGGCACCAGAGGCAATGATGAACTGCTGGTACTAGACTGCTCCTGACACTACTGATGCTGTGCCTCGTCGTTGATGCGCGGGCATCCATAAATCCTACCAACAAAGCCATGGTCACTAGCGGAGCAAACATCGACCACAGTGTGTGTGTGCGTGTGCGTGTGCATGTTCAAGGTACGAATAGATATCCATGACTACACGTGCAGGATCGGATCTCGACTGACCCTCATTGAATGATTTCCCCCTACCACATTCCATATTCCTCTACTGAACTTTTCTCCTCATCCAGATAATAGTTTCAAGTCCCAACTGAGGCTTTCACTCCCTCTTCAACACCATCAATTCAATACAAATACACAATAACTCCCAACTCCTTGCCAAGGAGACACAATCTTCATTCTACAACTCCCTCGAGACCATATATCGTCTCAATAATCATTAAACTCGCCCCCTCCCTCTCTCCCTCCAACACCCCCTCTCAGCGTCTCACATCCATCGACCCCGCCTTCAACTCCTATTCTCAACGGTGCCACCCAATCGACTCGACCACTCCCTCACATGAAACATGAAACCCGCACCTAAAAGTAGCACAAAGACTTCACTGCCCAGCAGCACTGGCCAAAGAAATCAAGCAAGACGCACAAAGAAACCAGCGTGAGGCCAACAGCTCAGACAAATGAATTGGAAAAGCTTCAGAAACTAAGAGCGGGGTGTGGGAAACTCTCCCGCGCATGCCCTGGCGCCTCTCTCACACCCTCACGATTGTCTTTGCTTTTTTCTCGCGCCCGCGGCCATCCATCGCAAATAGCGTCGACCGGTGCTTCGGGTTATTCTTTTGAAATTCTCCTCTCTGCAGGTTCCAGTGCCCGCCCAATGTCTTGTGAATCCCGATGAAGAGACACTTGTCTCTTTAATACCCTGCCATTCTAGACTGAGCCTAGTCGTAGCGTGCTGCCGTTGAGTGAGGTCATGGTGGTTGACGATAGTATCAACCGCCACGATATGTACGTGCATCAGTTGTTACAGCTTCACGGTACAAGCGCGCACTCACCACATTGAGATCATTGTACTCAAGAAAAGCTTGGTTTGACTCTGAGTTTCTCGCGTAAATACCAGGTGCTCCCAACATGAACCTCATCTATAGTCAAATATGCATACGACAATTCTTACAGCTTAAGACGCGAACGCGCACTCATCACGTCGAGATAGATCATCATCTTCAAAACTTCATTTGATTCAATTAATATTTTCGTGACTGCCAAATGCTCATAACATGTTTCGTCATCTATACTCAAAGTGGTATTATACCGCACAGCACAAAACAACAACCAACAACGCCGTAAACCACTCCTCATATCGCAACCGTGCCCAATGCATTACATCCCAAGAGCCTCCCACTCCCTCTTTGTTCTCGCTTTGATCTCTCTAGCCGCGTCTCTCATCACCATCCGCCCGCTGCCGCCGCCGTCACCGGCACATGGGCATCTATCGTGTCGCCTCTCCGTCGCTTCATCGGTCGCGGGCTGCCGTCGCGATCCGCACCCACCATCTGCGCCCAGTGCGTCTGTGTCTGTGGCCACATGCCCGTCTGGTCGCCGTGGTCGACCTTGGCATGGTGCGATCCCCAGTCCGCGCCCGCACCAGCACTGCTCCAGCCGTCCAGAGAGGGGATGTCCCAGCCCTGAAGACCCGTGTCGCACTCCGAGTTATCATAGACCAGCTGGTTCGACAGGTCCAGTGACGACGACGCCGCCGCAAAGGAGCCCACGGTCGACATGACGGGCTTGAGGTCCGTCAGCGACGAGTGGCCGTCATAGTACGGTTGGCTATGTGCCAGCGTCGACGACTGGCTCTGGCTCTCGCTGCCCGCCGTGCTGGGCAAGTAGCTCACGCCCGCCGACTGGGGCATCCCGTGGTCAAAGCTGGTCGGGTACGACCCGTGCAGGGAGGCTGTTGGTGGCGGCGTAGCGAGCCCACTGGAGTAGGACTCGTAGAGGCTCATCCCGTTGTTTGCTGTCGGCACGGACGGTACCTGCGAGAGGCCGCCGTTGCTGTCCCAGGACGAGCTGAAAGTCTCATTCATCACCGCCGTCATGTGTTGGTTCACCGATGGCGTCGGCGACATGACCGAGTCCCTCGAGACGGACGTCGACGGGTAGACGAGCGCCTTCTTCTGGTGGTATCGCGACATGGGGTCGTTGATGGTCAACCACCGCCACGACGTCCCCGCCGGCTTGAAGACGGGATTGTACTTGTACCACTGGTTCGTCGTGTTGAACCGCCAGAAGATGATGCTCTGCCGAGTCCACAGTGTCGAGTCTGGCGCGCACGACCATAGCTCCTGGTACATGGCCACCTTGCAGATCAAGTCGCTGCCGGTGAGTTCCCGGCGAGCCCACGTCGCAGCATCACCGTCGTCTTCTGACCGCTTGCGCTTGCTGCCAGCTCGCTCGAGCTCGGACTTCTTGCCATCGGCCAGCTTGGACCGCTTCTCCTTCTTACGCTGGTGCTCCACATCGGGATACTGCACCGCCATGCTCAAGATGCTGGCCCACTCGACTGCAGGGAAAGGAACGTGAATGTCCTGGCGCGGCCGCGTATGGCAATCGCAGTCCGTCTTGGAGTCGCTGCACCCGCGGCGGTGAACCCCCGTCTCGTTGCTGTACACGGTCGGCTTGGACTCTTCGCTGTGTAGCTCAGATGGCCGAGTCAGCCGTGTGATACACTTCCAGCGGTGGTTCTGCAAGTTGGGCTGCGTGATTGCCACCTCAACGAACCCGGTAAGCTCCGAGCCCGAGGGAAACTTGGCATGCTCGTGTAACTCAAGAGTCGCACACATCTCGAGCAACAGGCACTCCTCGTCGCGCGACGGCAGGTCCAGTGTCTCGTACATGTCGAGCGCATCCTTCTGCCACCTGCGGGTGACGGTCTTGACGCAGGCCGAAGTGGTTCGGTCTAGCGACCGTGTGTATTCATGGAGTAGCACATCCTTGCCGAGAACGTTGGGGCTGTCATCGCAGTTGGTATACTTGTTGAGATGGGGGAACGATTCCTGGTCCAGTGGTGTGTCGTGAGAATCGTACGCAATCTCATCTCGAATCTTGATATCGGACGAGGAGACAAACACTTCGCAAGTCTTTGGTCGTGCCGAAATCAATGACTGCAGGGCTAAGAGCTGCGAGAAATATTCATAGTTGGGCTTTACGTCAGGGATCCGGCCCTCGGCCAGCGCCGTCAAGACCGGGTTGGACTTGAACGACTCCTGTTCCTCGTCATCGTAGTAGTCGTCTGAGTTGGTAGAGCCTGGCTCCTTCTTCTCCTCAGCGGGAAACAAGAAATGGACTGAAAGTGGGAGATCAGTTGTTGCTCTTCGCGGTTATAGCGGAGGAACTTACAGCATCGTAGATCTTCAAAGAACTTCTTGACCACTTGCATATGGCTCGAAACCTGTTTCCGTCCCATCTGCTCGATGCTATCGTTGCTGTTGTCGATACGGAAGATTTCCTTGCTACCAAGTAGAGTGACGCAGATGGTGAAGATGTATTCGCTGATGAGCATGTTACGGCCGTGAAGCTTGCCTCCCATGGAAAACTTGCGCCGACCCATGTGAGGCATGAGCAAAACGGCTATTCAATGTCAGTCACAAGTCAGGTAGAAGAACAGCGACGCCGTTGACTTACAGTCGACGAAGGCATCTTCGAGTTCCGGTCTCCGCCAGACACCACCTTTGTCTTTTTGGGTGTCTTTGTGTGCTTGTCTGTTGCGATATTGCCGAAAGGCCGGCCAGAAGTAGAGCGGGTTCACACCGTTCCTCGTTCTCCGCTGGAAGCGAGGCTGATTCCGCGGTGTTGGTATCCGGTAGAGGCAGTCGAAGGATTGTGAAGGCACCATCGGAGGGGGAATATTGGAAGGCATCGACGGCGACAGCCCAACCGAGTTCTGGTAGCATGAGACCATGCCGTTGAAGTTGTGTGATTGCGCATTGCCATTGGTATCTCGAAGCGGCAGCCTGCTCACTTGCATGCCACGCCGGGAGTCCAGGTACTCGGGCGCAGGTGAAGAGTATCTCTGTGAGGACAGCACCGGCCGCGGATGGTACAGTGAGGATGACATTGCCAGGACTGGAAGCTTTTTTTTTTTTCAAGTCGAGGAATGCCAGCAAAGATGCTCACAGGAACGAGCTCGAGCCAGAACAAAGACCGTTGAAAAGTTTACGAATGGAAGTAAGAGGCAAGCCGGAGAGGATAAGAAATGCTGAAAGGAATTCTAGAGACGTGGAATGGTGGGATAAATGTAAGCTGGATGGAAAGAAGGGCCAGCGACTGGAACGAAGCAGTCGCCAGGAGAACTAATAGGAGCATATAAATCCAAGACTCGGGGAGAGAGTATAGATAGTCTGTGGGTGTGTTCGCCGAGCTCAGGGCCGTCCTGCCCCTCAACCCAATATCAAGATCCGTCCATCCCATGTTCCCCAAGACATACAGACGGGGTGGCCAGGGCGCTCGAGCGGCGGGGAACTTCGCAGGCATCGCCTGTGTAGGGATGTCGACGGCGACCTCGAAACGGCCAATTGCAGATGCTTGCTGAAGCCACCAGCACATGGCAGCTCGAGGTTTGTGTCGAGGGCTCCAAGGGCGTTAGCATGCAAGGGAGAGCCAGGGCGTGGGCCCGCACACCCATTTCATCGAGGGGCGTGCGGCAAGCAACGCCTCGTAGAACTGGCTTCAGGCGGCGCGAGGTATGTGGATGAGATTAGAATCAGACATAAGAGGATCTGAGTCCTCTTGCCCGGGAGCTGTATTGTACTGTCGAACCTCTAGTCCCGGTCGTGGCGACCCGTCTAACACGTTGAAGATCGATGCGAGCCTGGCCGTCGTCTTCGGTCCCTTTCCAAGGGAGCCAGATTGGCCAGTTAAAGGGCACTTGGCACTATGCGCTCTCAGCCTTGCCTTGATCTCGACAGGCATCAGCGGACAGAATAGTTCTGTCGCCTCAACCGTCTAGTTCGTCTTCATTCTCTCCAATATTGACCTTGGTCCTCCCTCGGCCGGTCAATTGCTGAAGGGCCATCTTGTTGACCTGTCCTCCGACCTTCTTCTGCATCTTCGCGATCTCCTCCTCAGCATCCACGGCTTCTGCCTCTGCGTAATCCAAGACCAGCTTGCGACCCAGCAGATGTGTGTCCCGCAGCGCATTTAGCGCGTTCTCCGCTTCGCGAGGAGTGACAAACTCTGCGAATGCAAACCCCCTTGCCGTATAGTCAGCCTTCTTAGGAACGCGTACCGATCTAAGCTGTCCATAAGTCCCAAACAGGGTCCGGATGTCTTTCTTGGAAGCTTGGAAAGGCAAGTTCTTGATGATGATCTTGGTCCGCTGTCCAGCTCCTTTTCTCGCCTTGTCCTCTCGTCGCCTTTCCTCGGCAGCATCATGTCCCCTATGCGATGCCTTGACACCGAGGGTGTGGCCATCCAGGACATGATTGTCCATAGCCTGGAGTGCGGCTTGCGCTTGTTCCTTTGTCCGAAACTCAACAAAGCCGAAGCCCATGCTAAGTGTCTGACCAGGCTTTTTCGGATCCATCTTCGTCTTAACTCGCGCCGAGACGAAGCCATCCAGAGGTTGAAAAGCTTCTGCCAACCTAGTCGTCGTTGTGACAAAGTTTAAATTGCGGACGAATAGAGATGTGGTATCCACGTCCTCCTCCGTCTTATCGCCGCGTGACAGCAGCTCATTCACACTTAACTTTTGGACCGTCGTGGGTCGATCCTTTAGCGGCAAGTCAAGGGCCATCGGATCGCCTATGAAGAGATCTGTGGGGGCCTTCTCCAGGAAAAGTACACTATCACCGATCCGGCGATACGCCAACTTGCCGAAAGCAGCCTTTGCGTGGTTGGCTTGCGCGAACTGGACAATGGCAATTGTTCCACTCGGTGGCATCAGAACTCGCAAGACGGCACCAGACTCCTCGAAAAGCTTCCTCAGCTCGTCGATAGTTGTGCCATAGGGAAAGTTTTTTACCAAAATGGTCGAATCACCACGTTTGTGTGACTTGAACGCTTCCAAATCGACACCATTAGCGGCGAAATAAGCTTTCGTCTCTTGGATAACGCTCGTCTCTGCGATCGCCTGCTTGACGGCAGCATCGGCAGAGGTAGGGTCGAGCAACTCGGATTTCGAGACTCCGAGGCGGACGGCAACGGACGTGTTGACGGCGTCCTGGTTCATGTAGAGGGAATTCCAGTTGAAAGTTGTGGAGGCCGACTCTGCCTTCTTCCGAATCATATTCTGTTTCTTCAAAGGGAGCTTCGAAATTGCAAACTCGTCCAAACCAGTGTCTCTCTTTGCGCTGGCAGGAATGATGTGGATGATGCGCCCCTGAAACGTCGCCCCGTCCATGGCTTGGAATGCATCTACCGCACTCGATGGGTCGGTAAACAGGATCAGGGCGAAGCCTTTGCTGGTCCCTGAACTACCGACCGGTAAATGGACCTGGGACTTGTTAGCTGTCTTGAGACCAAAAAGCAGTTCAACAATAGTCCATGAGAATAAGACAATAATCAGTTCCTCGAAGCATCTACTAAAATATTCGGCCAGGGTTCTCATCAAATACCGTAGTATAAGCTGTCCCTATCTGGATTCATCACATTGCCATCTCTCTCTCAACATGCCATAGCAAAAAAATGTTAACGTACCTCTTCAAGATTCCCAAATTTCTCCAGCGCCTCACGAAGATCATCCTCGGAGGCGCTGTAAGGCAGGTTCCGGATGAACAGCCGAGACGTCCGCCGGATTGCTTCCAATGCGTCATCTTTTGCCGGCTCCTCCGCCTGTTGCTCAGTCGCGGCCTGTTCCAAGGCCGCGCCAGTCATGGGCTCATCCGTGCGGGTGCTGTTGTTGACATCTCGCCCTTCAGTAGGCCGGCTCACTTTGGAAGGGACCGGCGCACCGGCTGACTCCAGATCGTCGGGCTCGACGAGGTCCAGCAACCGATTCGTCCGCGATCGTAGCCAGTCATCATCCGTTGCGTTGAGACCCGGCTGTACCAGATCTGTCTGTTTGGTCTCTGTTGAGTCAGTCGCACCTTGAGGTGCGGCTGGTTGTGATTCGCCAGCTGCGTGTGTCTGCGCCAGCTGTGATGGGAGTTCGCTCGAAGCCTGGATTGTAGCTGGTGGATCTATCCTACGCTGCTTCTCCCTTCGAGTCGGGATCTGTTCGTACTCGTCGTCGCTCTCCTCCTCGGGGACTGTGACTGCAGCAAGGGGTATGCCCACAGACGCGCTACCAACTTCAGGATTGATGCCTGGGTCGATGACAGACTCCCTACCTGGCTTCATAACCTGTAAGAACTCATGCAGCTTGGGATCCGAGACGTCCGGTGTCTCTCGCTTCCGTTTCCTGGGACTTGTCTCCTCGACGGCCGGGACCTGGGCATTGTTGATGTTGCCCCACGATCCGTGATTGGAATGCGATGCATTCTGGCCTCTGATCAAGGCGGGGTCCGCGATCTAACATTCCATCAACAGCAGCTCCGTCAAGACATCCAGGAGACTCACAGGCTTGGCTTCCTCGACAGCAATCTTAGACATGCGAATGTAAGACTTGTTGAAGTACTTGATAGCCTTGGAGGCATCTTCGGGCGTCTTGTAGCCCAAATAGCCAATGCGACGCTGGGCGATCAGCTTGACATCGGTGATCTCGCGACCCTTGGCGGAGAAGTGCTTCCGCAGCTCAGCCTCGGTGATACTGGGTGGCAAACCCTTGACGAAGATCCTGGATGAGGCCATGGTGATGACGACTCCCAGTCAAGGTGAGTGGTTCACCGGGGGAAATGAAGAAATAAGTGCATCCTCGAACTGGTCTTTTTAAAGGGAGAGAAGAGAGAGAAAAAAGTTTCCTTCCATTCTTTACCTTAAGGGTGGGGCAGCTTTCACGTGGTCTGTGCGCTTTGTTTTCTTTCACACTCCAGGGCTGACCCCACCAAAACGGCCGACAGAAAACCTCACCGCCACAACGTTCCAGCTACAATATCGCCGAGTCTTTTTCACATAGCTGAGCCTCGACTTTGTGGGAATAGACTTTCGGAATTAATAGACTGAGCCTATGAGACGGCTTTGTTACTGAATTTTTGTATTGAAGTCTATCTCAGAAACGGTTATTTGGACGTCAACAGGCTAGAAGGAATCCCATCATCCAGTTTCCATATCTTCCAATAATGGTAGTTGCAGATATCAATATCAAGTTTGTCAGGCTTTGAATAGTACCTTCAGTCCCATGAAGTACATCAGCTTCGGCGTACTCTCGATCTATTTACTTGACTGTTGATCAGAGAACAACAATGCGGATGTAGTCGAAATCATTCCAAACCTCACACATGTATGCTCCCTTTGGCGTAAAGCCACTGGGGCTTAGACTTTCACGGAACAATGCTGCATTAGAGTGCCTCTACTTGTTCCCGATGTGCCACCTCATGTTGCTTCAATACTATCAAGTAGTCTTTGAAGGTTTGTCTAGTACAAGATCCCTGCAAGTCCCTCGCGCCATGGTTCAATCTTGTCGATTCCATTAATGACGAACGTACATCTTCTCAAAGACTGAAGTCGCTTTATTGCGACCGACTCGAGACAAATCAGCGGCACGGTATCTTACGCAGTCAGCTTGAAAACTACCCAGGTTCTCGCAATCCGAAGGTTTCTAAAAGTCATATGCATCCGTATACCGGGATTCTGAACTTTCGGCCAACAACACAGTTGACAACGTATGCACAGATTCACTGAACCATACAAGAAGAGATGTGGTCCAATACGCAACCATCTCCCCACGTCCACGTGTCATGGATGGTGAATCGCTTTCGAACCAACTAAAAGGGCCTCAGCTTGTCCAACACCTTAGCAATGATGCAAAATAGTGCCAAATACCGCGCACCTAACCAGCTGGTGCAGCATTCATAGCTTCATATCTGTCGCTGATCTGGGAAGCTGTTCCTCCCTAAATGCGCAACGGCGGGACGTCACGGTGCTCCCAATACAAACTAAGGATGCCGTCAAAGGGTTCCCATTCATCATTCCTCGTATAGTTGCGGCTGTTGCTCCGTCCAATATTCCCATCCGCCCTCGACTATGTACCAGGCAAAGTCATACTTTGACAGGGAAGGGTATGCATCGTTAACTCGATGCTGACGTTGGGGGTGACACGACGTGGATAAAGGAGCCGTGACTCTAACAGAGGTTACGGTCCAAGGTGCTCTCTCTATCACTAAGTCGATCATTTTGCACGCGAAAATCCAAGTCAAAGGCATGTAAGGTATTACGAAGTCCCTAGGCAACCTGATCTCAAGGTCCAGATGATAATGGTGCCGCATGACGGTGAGACGTTCCAACTTGACATGACAGGGTAAATTTCGAGTAGTGTTGCGATTTTCATATAGGCAGAAAGTGGTCTCTGAACCAATTCCATAACTAAATCCCCAAACCTCGCCGTCATCTGAAATGAGATTTTGCCAGTAACTAGGTAGTAGAGTCATGCGATGGCTAAGACCGTAAGCTTTACGTATATTTCAAAGTCTGACCGAACAACAAAGCAATAGTTACTTCATATACTATAAATAGAGAAAAAAATGTCACTAACTTACTTTAATAAATCTTTCAGATTTATAAATAAGTGCTCGTTATGGCGCATTAGGTAGCCACCTTATAAACAAAAAAAACACCTTGTACATAAAAACTTATGTATAAGGAAAATAAGATAATGAAGAATCACCGAAATATCTGAAAAAAAGGACAAATTATCGACACGCAATTTCTGATATACCAAAAGAACTGACGGTCTCGGATGTCACTAAGATACAGAACAACTTTATGTAACCTTTCAAATTGATATCTCCTCGAAGTAAACAGCCAACTTGATCCGAAAGTTGGATTGTTATGAGTGAAAGGGTTTGGCATCATTGTAGACCACCCCTGAGTCTTCCAGTCCAGCGCTAAATAACATGCACTTTGTATATTTTAATCCATGCCACAGCAACGCTCGCTTTGTCTTTGACTACCTGATTCTCTACTGGCTACATCAAAACCATGCAGCTCATTACTTTCCGTTCTCGTCTTATTAATTTGGGTCTGTTAAGTTTCTGGTTCATCTCTCAGATCCGCGAACAGTCGAAAACACACATAGGCGACTTGGGATTTCTTCCAAACCCCCGGGACTCCTAGCATAGATGTTTACCAAGTTGCTGTATCATCCTGCAATGATTATCCTCCAGCGGCTTCTTTAGGCAGGTTTGTGAGGTTAAAGTAGGCGGGGCGACAAACCTTGCGTCCATGGTCAATGGAAAGTGATTGTAGTGCTTTGGAATGACCCTCACAGAGAGACGGGTCCGACATGGGACAGAGTAACTTCATATACCAGGAGCACGATGATGGATAAGCTTATATGCGGAGTATACGGCGTATATATTCGGGACGTGTTAGTTATAAATATCTCCTTGAGTATCAGCATTTGTCGAATGGAATATCTGCAAGTCAAGTTGATCTGACGGGGTTCTCTACATGAGGGGTGAGTTGAGTCTCGTAAGTCACATCGAACTATAGAAGTTCGAAGTCCGCATGTTCTTTAGGCAAAGTCATCTCAGTAGAGAGTGCCTGACTTTGTGTCACTTCCCTAATCAAGGCTATATTAAATCAATCATTGCACACGCAGTTCTTGTTGCCGAAGAAGGGGTTTCTTGAGGTATGCTTTCAACACATTGACAATAGGCTTCACAGTCGGGAAGTGCTCTCTTGAGGTTGAGGAGCATCATTGAACTACACGGTTGCTCGGTACTACAATTATCGGGCGCTTTCTGAGTCTTCAAAACTCTTGTCGAAGGGCAAAGTTGTTCGCCGTATGATCTCACGTCGTTTGCAATCTTGCATCGGGCGTAACATTGGAAGGGGGTTTCAACAACAGGAGACTGTACTATGAGTCTAAACATGCACAGTTCATCGGTTCAACAGTTACGGGCAAATCAAGTATCGTTCCCTTTGTCTAACGCGTGCAGTTTAGCATTCTCGACGCCCATGGTCTAACTTGAGCGGAAGGCATGTGGTAAACCGGGAAGCCAAAATATAGGTATAGACAGGCTCTCACTTCCAACGGGCGTCCTAAACCCTCTTATTGCCCAGTCAGACTTCGCTACGTTTGTTGAAGAAGTCCCCTCTTATTGCGACGTAACTCCATCTTGATGCTTCGGTTTTATACGCTTTTTGTGGCAGTCGTCTCATAGTGGTTCTGTAGTCATCGCAATTTGACAAAACATCTGACTCGGCCCCAGGATCTGCAAGCTACCAACACTAACGCCGAAGAGTGCATCATAATCTCGTTACAAAAGGACACCACCACTAATCACAGTGATCCAACTAGCTGCAATGATTCAATCGTCACTATCATAGTCATCGCCGTGGTCGTCATCGCCGTGGCCATCTTCGCCGTAGCCGCTATATCTGTTCTTAGCGAGGCCGTCGCTGTAGCCGTCGGAGCTACTGTGGCTATCTCACTTTGTAGCTGCTATCGCTGGGGTGACTGCGATGGAGAGTCTTCTTATATTCATAGCTGCCGTAGCTGCTATGGGCGTCGTAATCTTCGGGCCTCTATGGCTGTCAGGGGTTTTGGGACGATCTCGCAGGTAGTATACAAGCTGCTGTGACCGACATAAGTTGATTGAAGCTGACCTTCCTCTGTTCTCGTCAGTTTAGGCTGTTTATGGAGCTGCTAAAGAGGATGCTAAACGGGCTGCTAAACGGGCTGCTAATCGGGCTGCTGATCGGGATATGGTTGCTTGGCAGGGCAGTGACCTCGCAGATGCATGAAAAGCTAGGTACTGGGCGGGAAGGTCTGATTGCAACGATTGCAGCTTACACAGGCAATGCGCACAGTTAGTTGCAGAGGCCCGGCTGCAAGGGAATCAAACGAGGGCCCAGGCTCATTAAGACGAAGGTTGAAGGCAGACTGAGAACATCGCATTGATACGTATGTGAAGCTTGTCGCAGCTTTCCGGCGGAATTCATTGATACTCCGTACATGGCCCTCCCCATTGTACCGTCGATAGTCAGGCCGCACCGAGCGTCACCCCATAGGCTTGCTCGTTATTGAGTCTTGAAGAGAAGGATAGCACAGTGCCCCAGGTAAAAGTAAATAAAGTGCTTCGTCTCTGTGCCACGTCCAATTTTGTCAGCATATTCTAGGCAACGCGGAACGCCACAGGCAGGGGACTGGTGAGCAATTGGTCATCGCCAGAGGCGAGTGAAGCACAAGAACATACCGTGGGTCACGAAGCTACCAAAATTCCGACCAACGATGCAGTGCCAGGTAGGTCCCTTTCGTTCGTCAAACTGGCGAGAAAGGTCAGATGGGGGGGACATCCAGCAAGACATTTATAGCCCAGGGTTGGGAGGGGGCGCTAACCGTGCGCTTGATGTGCTGTGCAATATCCTGTCCATCATGTAAGTAAGCGAACTGAGCTTCTCGTGGCACCAGTCACGTCTGGGCCACCTGGAGGCTTTGCAGGCGAACCTTTTCGATGGTGAACTTGGACATGGCTTCCTGCGCTGCAGCCTTGTGCGTCAGCCTTGTGTCTTTTCCCTGCCGTGAACGCTGCCCGAAAAAGACGTACCGACTTCGATCGACTCCTGTTGCAGGTCGTCTGTCTGTATGTTGTGCAAGATATCCTTGGTCAGCGGGCGGGTCTTGGACCGTGGCGGGTGCACCTCACCATGTCGGCGGACTTGATCTGGGCTGGAATAGGATGCTGTTAGTAAGGGTCCGTCTGGGGAACGAGGTTGGTTGACCTACCTTCAAGCTTCTCCCGCGGGGCGGAGGGGGTCTCCTGCTTATCTGCCATCGTGAAAGTGTGTGTGGTTCGTAAGAATCATAGGTCGTGAAGTTATGTCTAAGAAGTCGAGCGGCGGTCGCAAAGCAACGCGTGAGGTGGGTTGTTGTGGTTGAAAGGTGATTGACTGCCTTAGTCATCTTTAGGATCTGCGATAGCGGTGTTAACCTGGACCTCTGCTAACCCTAGAGTGATCGCCACTATTTCAATCCTAAAACTTAAGTTAGAGTATCTATTCATTAATTATATAAAACATTACTCAAAATCACTTTAAGCTTCACTTAATACCTTATTCATCTTTATAACACATCTATATATAGATATACTTATATATACTGTCACGTCAGAGGCAGCCTTTAGTAAAGAAGCCGGGTGAGATCAGCTCGACTACGAGATGCTGTAGACGAATTGCTACGAGGCTTCCATGGTTGTTGGCGTGTCTTAAGAAGGGGCATCCATTTACGTACTCATCGACCGGGGTTTGACCGAGACTGTTCATATTGCCCTCGGGCATCTCGCCGCATTGCCTACCATGTTTGGCGACATTTATTTCTGCACCCATCCTGGGGTTCCGCAGGCGAGACAAACCATGCCTCGTTTTCCAGCTGCCCAGCCACCCATTTGGCAAGACATGACCTCAAAAAGGTCGAGGCTATTGGGCAGCGTTACACGGACACGGCGAGACATGCACAATGCGTGCTGGACGGGCACTAACGGAAGAGTAAGTCGTGCAACCAACCAACAGACGTGCCACGACAAAACACCTCTCCCGAAAAGGGTAAATTAACCTCGGAGACGATTGGTGACCAGAGCGGCTTTTACTATGAAGGGGGGTTTCGGACGATGGACGTTCGGCCGTCAGGATCTCCAGTATTACTAGTTCGGGCGGGCTGGAGGAGCGGGACACCACCCCGCTTTTTGGCGTCCCGAATCAGGCCCACGACGCTTCCTCGCATGTGGAGGCGGAGTTTATGGCGGGCTCTGGTGGGTTTGGCATAGGCGACGGAGATGGAGATTGGGATGCGGCGGAGTGAGACGCAAGATGGAGGATGAAGAGCAGAAGCGCTAAATAGGAAGAAGACGATTCGGCACTTTCGACTAAGACCCCTAGACAAGGCTGTCAACCAAGTATCAAGAGGTGGGATATTGAAAGAAACGAGAGCTGAGGCGGAGAGTCGATCGACAGCACCAGCTGTAGACGTTCCCGAACGTGGGGAACCAGACCCGAGAGGGTTTCGCCCGCAGCGCCGTCGACTTCTGCAGGTCGATGCATGCTAGGAGGACTAGAAGACTGCTGCATCGGCCAAAGTCGAGCACGAATCGTTCTTGAGTGTCACCGTTGATGCCGGCGCTCCATCTACAAGACCAATAGATTCGGCGCTAGACATGGATCGACCCTTTCGGCTTCCGTGGACTCTTGTCTGCACGGGGCTGGACTGGGCTGGACTGGGATTTGTTGGCCTCTCTCCCCAAGCTGCGGGACTGAGCGATCTGGACTTCTCTGCTGATCGGTCTGACTCCTTTGCTGTATTAGCCTCAGCGATTGATGTCGGCCAGTACCGTTGAAAGCTGTGGTTCCCTTGCGTAACACACTCATTCAGCATCATCTTGTACGATGTAAAGTCTGGTTCCTTGGTCCACTGTCCCCTATGATCGCCAAGCGCCGCCCAAGGGACTCGTGGCCGGGGATAGCGATGGCTTGGGGGGGCTGTCAAGCATGACATGGCATGGCGTCGTGGCAAGGACGAACATGGGGTTGCCGTCTGACTGGCAGTGATTGCTGAGGGTAGCGTGGAACTTGGAGCGTGGAGCGTGGAGCTGCGTGCTTCCCTCCGCGCTGGCGCCTGGCCTGATTGGTATGACTTGCAGCGGGCCTATCCGATGGACGAATATTGCATGTACTGTAGGTACATGAACATACATGTATGGTCATTGAAGGGGTGGGATGAGTATCCTCACTTCCTATCGGAGTATACGGCGCTCAGGAATATAGAGTGCCTCGAATTGCTAAGTAGCGAAGCAAGAGGTCGACTTTTGAGACAATTTGCCTTCCATCTCAGGCTAAGGCGGCCGATTTTGGCTGACCGAAATGAGAACAAACGACCCGGGAGAGATTGCCGAGGCCTAGTAATGTCACTGCACCAAGATGATGCTGAAAATGGCTGATGGATCAAGATGATGACTGATTCGGGCCTTTGTTGTCGCTGATATGCAGGTCGTGAGACTTCGACTTCGACCTGCGTAAATCGTGCAGGTCTTGTATCACCAAGACCCATAAATCCTAGAGGAAGAACACTGAATAGAAATCGTCTGCTGCTCGATTCAGCGGTGCACCGTCCGTCCGAATTGCTTGGTGCGATTCTCCTTGCATGGAGCCGTTCCATAATGCGCTTCTCTATTAAAGTACGTTGTTTTAGCCCCTGTAGGTTCTCCGAGTTCGCACGCGGCAGACCCCTTATTAGTTCATACGCACCCTTCCTCTTTGATAGTCCAGGGTGAGGCAATATCTCATGGACGAGACTTACTTTTTTGTTGCCATAGGGAATGAACTTCTGCCCTTTGGCGTCATCGAGCTGGGAATTGCTAGATGAAGCAGTCATCTGTCCGAAGTAGGACATGCACCTGATTGCCGTCGTCACAATGGCACCGCCAGTCTGGGTGCTCTCATCCAAGAAAGCCGTTGGCGGATGCTAGGGAAACCTTCCCGCCGCCCGCACCATCCCATCTTAGTTTGCTAGGTTCTACGCTGTTGAACAGCAGCTTGAGCTCATCTTCTAGTAATTAGGGTCCTGACCCTTGCGCCCGCGTGGCCGGGTGGCATAGATCTATGGTGAACGAACGGTGCGGTGAAATGAATATAGAACGCTGCTGTACCTTTTGCGATCGGATGTTTGGGCCTGGGTACTGCTGGCGAGGGGTTGCCGTTAAGAAGGGTTGACGTTAAATAATTGTCGTAATTTGCTCTGAAGATTTGGTTCTGAGGCTACCTTTGCCAGGGAATCGATGATGCATGACCTCCGTGCTGCATCCAATGTACCGGCGGTACCACGTACCTGGCTGGCTGTGCTGCAGAACTGCAGCAGTCAGACATTCTGGTTGGAGATTCTCGACCGAATGGTTGGGCGTTCCGACCAGCCCTACCTACATCCATGGAAGCTTACCTACTACGACTACGGGTAGCGGCAGCTCGGCAGCCAGAGGCATGGACTGGTCTGTATTCGAAATTCGTACTCTGTACCCTGGCGAAGTAATCAACCTGAGAGGTTCAAAGGATTTCCATGTCATTTGCCGATCAGGGGAATGAGCCTGATTAGACTCGATCTCCGCCTAACAATTGGTTTCGTCTGGAATTGGCGCGGAGGAATAAGCCTCGACGTCTCTACCTCCACTGGATGATCCCGCAACTTCAAACACGGGTGTTTGAGGCCATTCGCCGCCGCCAGTACGAGGCCCGAGTGGGGTGTCCGAATCCCACCAGGTGAATCTTGACTCTTTTAGTGGATGCAGCCTGTGAGGTGAGATACTTTGGGTCTTGCTGACAAGGGCGGGCCCGCCTGTGTCTCTGGGTGTCTCTCTTTTACGGTGTTCATGTCGGCCATGGCCGCCGAAGAGTGGATATCAACCGCAATTGAGCGGCAGGCTTCCTAGTTGATGCAGCGGCACGTTCAACCGCGGCTCCTACCGTCGCTCTTTTCATATTGATTCTGCTCTTCGTTGGGTTGGGGTTAACGTCGTGCACATGACAGCCTTTGGAGTCCTTTCTCCATGGGTGACTAGTAGACCGTGGGGGACCTTCTGGCGGTCTGTCAGTGCCCGCCTCTAGTTAAGGCCGATCCGGCTGGGTTCGGCACGGTGCCCTTCGTGGCATCACCTCCAAAGTGCTGGTGTCTGTCTTGGATGGCCGACGTGCAGCTGGACGGGGCCGGAGGCAACGACAGGTGACCGGGAGAGCGCCACGACCGGCCGCTTTGCTTCGTTGTCGATCAGGCACGCCCCCTCCCGGTCGTGAAGAAGTGAAAAAGATATGCTGGCCGCCTGCGTGTCACTGCGTCTCTTGCTCTGGAGTCACGCCCCAGTCGACCGTACAAACACACTTGTACATTACTTTGTCCTTGGACCCTCAGTGACCTGAAGACAGGGCAATCCCCCAAAGGGGACAATCCCAAAAGGGGGCATGATGATGAAATGCCCCGTGCAAAACACCCAAATCGCAATACTTCCGAGTTTGGCAGCAGCATGTAAGCCACCTCTTCGTGCCAGTGTCGCCTGCGTAATTGACGACAAGCCCATCGAGAGGAGCAGTCGGTGATGTCAGCGAAGCGGGAGAGTCGTGTGCCACTCGTCAAGGCGCTCGCCGTGACTCCGGTCAGCGGCCTTCCAAGGCGCAGGCGGAGGTACCGACCAGGGGGTGCCGCGGGCAAAGCCAATTGACCCGGCGGATCCAATCCAGCAGCAGGGACTCGGGTACGTACATATCGACCACCCGTTCCATCCATTCCAGTGACCAGTAGTGGATGGGTGATTGGTGGTGGGCGGTGGCCGCATGGTGAGCCGTTCTAATCTGACGACCAGCCTGTGACGCCGACGGCACATTGAAGTTGGCAAGGCGTCAAGTCCAACAACAGTCTTGGGTCAGCGACGGGAACTGCGTCCGTAGAGTCCAGGCCTCCGTGTTGTGATGCCGCAAAGTACGATGAGGTCTGTCAATGGCTGGCAATTCCACCACCCGCTGCCCTGCGGCATGTGGAGCCAGCCTCCCTCCCTCTTGATCTGTACCTTTGTGGATAAGTATTGATGGTTTGCGGTGGATTGGTCTGGCCATGTAGTATAGAGACTTCGTACTGTGCCTGCTAATATGCGATTGAAGTACCGACCTGCGTCGTGCTAGAAAGTCTTCTCTCTTCCCTTCTCTGCTCGACCCTCCTCTTCTGTCTGCTTAAAAATCCAGCTGTGAGATCGGGCAATTCTGGAATAGTACGAGTACTGTACATACGTATCCCACGCTCCACAGTGGGAGAGAATCCGTTGGTGGCCGATTGGAAGAGACGGCTCTTTAGAGTGCCAAGGAGCCGGGGTACTGATGAGCTAGGGTGCTGGGGGTAATGGGATGCGCTATTGCTGGCATCAACATGAGTTTCGGCGTAGCGTCTTCTGGTTCATTAGCATTTATTAGGTACGCAAGTACGGTCCGAAGACAGTCGAGGCCGTCTCATGGAAAGGGCGGCGAGTTGCGGCCGAGGGAGGGCAGCTTGGCAGCAGGCAGAGGAAGCCATCGTATGCCCGTCTCGTGCTGTGTTACCTTTATGTTGGTCTACTTCGCACTTCGTATACAGGGTCGTCTCGTTCAAGGAACTGCGAAGACGCAAGATCCGCCGCAAAGCTCAGCAAAGTCTCTCGAGGCGGCTGGTCCCTCGTCCTCCATTCCGGGGCCATTGGCACTGTTGCTGTGTCACTTCCGTGGTCGCTGCGGCGGTCGCTTCATGGCTGCGTTGCTGTCTCGCCATGGGTCCGTAGTCCCCGTAGTCATTCACTAGCTCGACCTGCCCGCTGGATCCAGCCCGTGCTCTGCCCTGGACTGTCAGTCTCGTCTCAATAACAACGTGGGCGTCTATTCGTAGAATGGTTAATAGTAATACCAGCCGAGGATATTGCCGGATGAACAGTACCTTACTTAGCAACGTCCAAGGTTTGGTCCTGGCGCAAATAGAGTTGGCAACGTGAAGCAGCGGGATGGTAACCTCCCGACAATTTCCCGCTCAGAGGAGCAGCGAGGGCCACGATGGCGACTGCCCGGCGAACGACACGGCAACGTACGAAGTATTGTTACACCCGCCTGCTGCTGCTTTGTTGCCCAATGAATCCTCCAAGTTTGAGAAGAGAGTACTTGTACTTACGGTAAAGAGTAAAGTCTAGAGTCAGAGGTAGCGGCGCCGTATCTCCAAGGCGCAAGACGTCGACTGAAGCAGCGCCTCTCCCCTGAAGCCACCCCGGCTTGGTACCTGGCGAGTACGTCCCTCGCCGCCTCCTCTGCCACATCCGCCACGCGCAGTACAAGCGCGCCGCCCGCCCCAGGGCAGCTAGCGCAGATGGAACAGGTACTGAGGTACGGACGGTTGCTAGTTGCCGCGGGCGGTGGGCGGTGCGGTTTGTGCTTTGTATAATGTAGGCGGGCGGTGCAGTCCAGTCCATGTGTTGTCGAGCTGGCCGGCCGCTGTGAGCCAGCCGGCGGGCCCTCTGACGCTTCAGCGTGGTCCCTGCACTGCAGGGCACGTGAAGTACAGGTACCTGCTCGTGCTGGGGCCTCTTGGCCCTCCAGGCCTTCACTCCACTGTATTCCAGGGTTCCAGCAGGCTGTCTCGCTGTGCCTACTGCTGGAGTGAGGTAATGCGAGGTACCTACGGGTGCACCTCATGTACGTACCTCCACCGTCTTTGTACTCTGTACTCCCTCTCTTTGGTGCTCTTCTTTGGTGCTGGCCGCGCTCCCGCCGTTCCCCCATTGTCTCCGCTCCCCCAACTTGCTTTCTCTCTCCTCCTCTTGTCGTCCAAGAGAGTTGCCTCTCTCTCCTCTGGTCGACGCTCTCCCGTTGCAGCTGTGGCTTTGTGTTTGTTGCGTTGTTCAGTGCTACCGGGGACAAAGTTTACTCTTTGTTGCTCCTTTCAAGCTCTCAAGCTTTACTGGGACGCCTTGTTTGAGTTTCCCTCTTTCGGCTGCCCCAGCCGCCTGAACAGCTGCCTCACTTTCAGATGACAATGTGACGACGACCCTCTTCACTTTCCGCTCACAAAATCTCCTGGACAGCCAGACTCACTGCGCAGTTTGTCACTCCTCCAACACACCGATTTTTTTACGAAACTCCCTTCACGAACAATCTACCGACAACAGTACCTGCACCGACACCGACACCGAAACCGCTGCCTCCCAACGGCCTTGACCCAAATCAGCCCCATCCCATACGGGCCATACCCGCGCCATTTCGCACCCTACGGCCTGCCCAGGCTCGGGACAACTTCCACCATGAACTCGCTCAAGGTTCCCGAAGCAGGCCTGTTGCTCGAGGGCTCGGCTGGCAAGGACTCAGCCCCGCCGCCGCAGGCTTTCGCTCTCACCCTGAGCGACAATGTTATCGAGAACATGATTCAGTGCGTCCGAGACGGCGGCGATATACAACTTACTTTAGGAGCGAACCCGGTAAGTTGCTCTCGCTTGACCAATTCATACACCAACCTATACCTCGTGTGCCCACTTGTGCCCACTGCTGGTTCACCACTACATGCAGTGTAGATGCGGCCACTGCCTTGAGCCTCTTCGGGCCCTCTGGCGCAACTAGTTTGCTAATTCGCCCCGTGCCTTCTAGACCTTCAAGTATGGCTCCAACTCCCATGCCGTCGCGCCTCCGACCGACTCGTATCCTCACGAACTCTTCCTCACGAGGCCCTTCGAGTCGACGCGAAAAGCAGAGAAGTTAGCCAACACCGGGTCGTTGTTCTCGAAACCGAAGTCTGCTGCTCCCCCGACAAAGACCCGGGTCGATAAGGCGGAGAATGTTATCGAAGTGAAGACTAAGAATACGAAAACCATGAAAAGCAATCCCTCCTCTGGGGTAGATTCTGGCATCGAGGCCCTGCAGAGTGGACTGGCGGCCCATGAAGCCTCACGGGAGAAGTCAGTATTCCCCATCGATGATACCGACATGACTGTGCTAACTGTATGGCTAAAGGGCTCGCATGGTTGCTAAGCTACCAGCGACAAAGAAGGCAGCTGCAAAGGCCAAGGGCAAGCTGCTGTCAGGATACGCCTCGACGCCACGATCAATGCCAGCATCCCCCAACCCTGTTCCGCTTGGTTCGCCATCACTCCAGCCGACACTCTCTGCCTCGCAGCAGCACATGGAAAGAATTAAGGAGCAGAGATCCACATTTGTGCACGAGCTCGCCGTGCAAGAACAAACCCTTGACTATCTCAAGAGCAAGTGGACGGGCAAGGACGAGGATATGAGACCGACCCTGGAAAAGGTGGCAGATTTTGTCCCGGAGACAAAGACCTGGCGCATGACCAAAACACATTGGAAGGAGCTCGACGTTTGGAAATACGACTATGATACCCAAGAACTGCGGCAAACGGCGATCGAGAACGCGATCCGACAGTATGACAAACAGAGGTTTACATCCTCTCAAACAGAGTGGCAGAGGCTGCTGCCAATGGAGGAGCGAGGACAGGGCAAGTGTTTGAGTCGACTGCAAGCAGGTTTGGCCAAGGTTTCTGCGCAAGCTGGCCCGAGAATCATGGTGCAGAGAGCGGACGGCAGCTCAACACCCCAAGACGACATGGACTCACTTGATATTGACTACCCCAGTGGCGGAGGAACGAGCATGTCACGATCCACCTCCAACCCCATACCAGCAAAACCCAAGAAGCTTTCCGGTAGCGCTGCCCTCTCCAAGAGACTGCTGAGCAACAGCAAGGCGAAGACCTCGAAACCCACTCCGAAAGCAACCACGAAGGCCACCCCAAAGCCAGCTCCCAAAACCTCACCCACCAAGCCTAAGATGACGGGATCCAAGGCGGCCGGTCCCAAAGCCAACGGAGGCCGAGTCTTGTCGAAAGAGATCATTGAAAACTCGGATTCGTCTGGGGACGACACACCTGTCAAGGCGAAGCCGGTGGCTAAGTCAGCACCTAAGCCAGTCTCCAAACCGGTGGCCAAACTCCCAGCTAAACCGGTGGCCAAGCCAGTGGCTAAGCAGAACGATACTGTGGCAACGAAGCCTCGGCCGGTGGCAAAGGAATCTACCAGACAGCCGATGGCGAAGCGACCTCGCGAAGACGACGACTCGAGCTCTAACTCTGAGGCTCCTTTAGCCAAGCGTGCCAAACCCGCGGTTTTGCCTGGTTCCCGACTGAAGCATCGACCATCTGACGCTAGTCAGAATTCCCGAGGAACGGCTAACACTTCGTCCTCGCTCAAGAGCAAGACCACATCGCCAGCCAAGTCGTCCCCTCTGGCGTCCTCACCGCCTACGAATGCCTCGGACCTTGAAAACGAGGTCGTGCGAGCACCGCCAATGGTCAAGAAGCGCAAGGCGGTGGGCGAAAACAAGCAGCCACCAAGCAAGCGGTCTGCGGTGGCGCCAGTTTCCAGCTCGGTCATGGATCAGGCGCACAAGTTCAAGGTCTACTACCAAAAGTATGAGACCTTGCACTATGAGATTGCGGCACTCGAGGCCCCGCCAACTCAGAAGTTGGAAGACCTCAATGAAATGCGGGATCGGTTGCTACACATGAAGAGGGAAATCTACAGACAGTGCCCTCCCTCGGAGAGTGACTAGGTGGCGGGGTAATATGCGAGTCGGGTGTGATTTTCGGGGCGCACAGCATGATGAACATTGCTTTTATTTGCATTTGCATTGAGGGTTTACGGACACGGAAACGGGGATACGGGGATTTGCATGACAGGAAAAGAACCATTTACGGACGGTCTACTAGTTCTCCGACTATTTGTCGTTTTGATACCACGCGAGCAATAACTGGAATAAGATATTTCAGATACAACGCAATACAGATATGTTTTAAAATAGGCTGATATGTTTGTGCCTTCAAGATGCAGTTTGCTAGACTTCGAAACCCGTGTGTATGAGGTCGATTCGTTGCCGGGTTTTCTGAAACGCGGGGAGAGCCTCACATCCTCAGCTCTCTTGGCAAGGGTCCGTTCTATTTACGTCTGTGATTGAAAGACTGCGAGCGACCACTGATTCTTGTTTGAGATACGCGCTAGGAGCCCTAGGGGTTTTTCCCGAAACGCGTTTGCGTGGTCCTTGAGTTTTGGCAACTCAGGTTTCAGAGTTCGTAGGGGGGACTCGTAGGGAGGACTTAGGAAAGGAGATCTAACGAACAGCACATCAAAGGCGTTTGACTGTGGCTACTGTTATATGTTAACGGAAAGGCTTATTGTCTAACATGCCCGGGTTTGAGCCGTTACCATCCAGGGAAACACCAGTCAAATGAGCGGGGAAACAAAACTGGTATAACAGCTCATCACCCTGCGCATTCATAGGTAGTGAAGTGCTGTTCACAGGTCGAAGAAATCAAGGACGCGTTCTGATTAAGTCCCACACTTCAGGGTCGATGTAGACACCAAGAATGTCCTACTTGTTGGGGATAAGATTATAGATGACATAGAGTGGTTCATGTCATAAAAAGATACCCTATATCACACAACATGACTCTGAGAAGGAAGGCTAGTGAGTGAGCACCGAAAATGCCGTAGGTTCCTGATACTCGAGCCATAAGATCTGTAGGTTAGAAGATAAAACTTTGCCTTATAGTCCTGCGTCAATGTCGTGAGGATGTTGATCTGAACAAACGTGAAGATTAAAAGTGGAACCGGGCAATTGACAATGGAATTGAAGTCGAGATCTGGAGGGGCAATAAGGCCAGCCAATCGGCAGACAGTGGGGGCACTGCGGCTACTCCACGTGGGGGAACAGCCCGGCGCCCGACAGCGGCACAGCGGGCAGGCATGCACGGACCCCTGTGGCTGTGGTGTGCTTGCCTCCTGTCACCAGGGAAGGAGCGACGGTTTTCTGCCTTTTTTTTGCCTAGTCGCCCCTTTAGCTCGATTTTCTCCCTGCCTCCGCCAACGACAACAGGGCCCAAGAGAATATTCTTTTTTGATACCAACTGACAGAAAGACGAGGGATCCTCTTCCCCGTGGAACCGATCGACTTCGCTGCCTCCCGCATGCGCTGGCTGTGACGGTAACACCGCAAGCGCGTAAGTGATAAGCCGACATCCACCTCAAACCTCATTCAAAATAGCCGCGATGCGTGCCTAAAGGTGCTCTCGCAGGAGCACGCGTAGAGGATAAGACCCCATTGCATCTACATTCTCCCTTCTATTCTCGATCATTCGTCTTTCTCTTGTTCCATCATAATCTTATTATCGTTACTCTTCATTTTGCAAACATGGTCCTCGCGACGGAGGACTTCCCCCAGATGTGGGAGCGTCCCAGTTTCGCTCAGCTGGGCGACGTCCTGAAGAGTCTCGAGCTCAACCCGCCCATCTGGAACCACAAGCGCAGCCGTTCTGACATCCTGGAGCACCAAGAGTCCCTCGCCAGCCAGCGGAAGGGTGAGGTCACGCGATATCTGGCAACTATCATCAAGAGCCCCCTGGCTTGGATCGACGACGACGACGAGAAAGAAGTCATCTGGACACAGGCTAGCAAGCGAATGACGGAACGGTGCGGACGGACTGCCATGGGAGAGGTTATTCGTTCGTGGCCTTTTGACGGCGAGAGCGTGGCCTCGGAGCCCTTTGAGCTCATTATCCGGGAGCCTGCGTTGACGGGCGACTCGTTGGGGTTCAAGACCTGGGGCTCATCATATGTCTTGTCGCAACACCTGCCCCGTCTTGCAGATACGTCTCTGTTCCGGCTATTCGACGAGACGATGGGTCAGCCTCGTCCCGATGTCCTGGAACTCGGTTCGGGAACAGGCCTGCTCGGAATAGCCGCCGCGGCTCTGTGGAAGGTTCCTGTAGCACTGAGTGACCTGCCAAATATTGTTTCCAACTTGAAGGATAACGCGGCCAAGAACGCCGCCCTGGTCGAGTCTCACGGTGGTTCTCTCAGGGTCGGGCCCCTGACCTGGGGCGGCAGCGAAGACGATATTGACCAGACGCTCTTTGGACAAGCATTCCAATTCAAGGTACGCTGACGAATGATCCTCACAACAAACAAGCGCCAACCCGTGACTCTTAATTCTAGATTGTGCTCGCAGCTGACCCGCTGTACGACGACGACCACCCAGCTCTGCTGGCTTCGGCCATCTGCCAGCATCTTGCGCTTGGCTCTGAGTCTCGCGCGGTGGTCATGGTTCCCTTGCGGGATGCAACCACGAAGAGACTGCTCGAGTCCTTCAAGCAAACCATGTTGGACCTCGACACGCCGCTCTTCTGTGACGAGGAGGATGAGCTGGCGGGCCAGGATGACTGGACCGACGACGAGGACGCGGGTCAGGTTCGGTGCTGGCTGGGCATCTTCTCACGTGGAGGATCACCGCTGACGGTAGTCGGTGATGGTTTGTCGTAAGGCAGGCTCGTAGACTATAGACTTGGATCGTAGACGGGGGAGGGGATTAGAGGGGATGCTATGGAAACAATAGATTCTACTAGATTCTACTTAGACTTGTTAGATATAGAAAGACAATAGACTGTGACGAGATGCAAAAAGGAGTCACGAGGGTAGATGACCAGCGCCACCCGAGTCAACACAATGCTTCCGCTCCACCCTTTCCCTCTCCTCTGCTCACACTTGACACTCACTTGACACTCTACTCTCCACAAGAGTGCACCCCTTAGCCCTTATCAGCTGGCTATTCACTGTCAAACGGCCTCGACCAGCTGCAGCCGGCGAAGCATTTAACCCGCAGCCCTCTAGCCTGCGCGCTCTCTCTCTCTTTCTCCCTCCACACTCACTGCAAACAACAATTTCTCCTGCTACACTCTTCTCCTCGTCACCACCGTTGCTCCATGCTTGCATGGCTGCGTTGACTCTTCTGCCAGTTGGGTCAGTTGCACGCTTCATTTGCAAGATTCTATCAGTGATTGGGCCGCTTCTTTTGCTGCCTTCATCTGGCTGTGCTGAAGCACTTTCATTGCGCTTTTCTTTTGGCGTTCCGAGACCGCTCTTTTGTTTTCGCCTCAGACGCAAATCATTGTTTTCGACTTTACACCGACGACTCTAGAGCTTCCAATCTGCCTACTCGGAATTCGAGCTGATACTTCGCTGCCTCGCCCTCACCAACTAATTTCGTCGAAACACAACTAACTAATCTACAACTGAGGCATATCTTCCCACCTCATACCTTTTCCCGAGCTCCAGATACACATCTCAACAGTCGCGAACCTATCTCACAAACTTAATCTCCTCCTCCTCCTCCGATTACCTTGCCCCAACACCCGAGTACCACCTGTCTATTCCCCAGCTCTGTAACCATGGTCGGGCAAAATGTATACCAAGAAGAAGAGATAAAGTTCATTCTCGCTTTGTTCATTGCCGGCAAAGAGGGGCCGACCATCACCGATGAATACGACGCCAAGTTCGGCAAGCGGCTGACCCCGAACCAGCTTCGCTATGTGAAGAACAAGTACGGAAAGGATCCCAAGTACAAGTAAGTGAACACCGCCTCCCAACCCCCAGCCCCCCCCTTTTGCATCGTCGCTCCGAAAGTCTAACGTGATGCTTAGCACTGTCATGGTCAACACAATAGTGAGCTGCAAGAAAAGCATAAAGCGAAAGGCTGAAGGCGAGGGGTACGTCGCTCCCCCATGTCCTCCCAATCCTCCTAATTTTGCCCCCGGCCCTCATCTCACCAGCTCTACCCAGCCTCGGCCGCGAAAAGCCCAAAGAGGCTCCGTTCCGGGAGACTCCAGCCCATCTCGAGCAGGAGTTGCCAAACTACGAAGCAACCCTCCCCAGCCTCCCCGCCGTCCAACTGTCTATCGAGAATCAGTTCTCGCCCCAGGAAGCCGACCTGCCTCTCCAACTAGAGATACCCACTCTGTCTCCCCGCGACATCAAACCCATGCGTCTTCCAACGATACCAGCAACCAATACAGCGAGGCAACTGCTCGAGGCTGGCCCTCGTACTATCACGACCTCAACAACGAATCAGTCGATGGGACCGCCGCAGATCTCTCCTCCATGGCCAAATTCCCATCTGCTAACGGGAGTCGGGCCAAAACACAGTAATGCAACTCAACATATGTCGCAGATGCCGAGCTCGTATGGGAACATACCCTACTACCACCAACCCCAACAGCCTAATATTCAACCGGCTCAGCATCGCCACTATACCAGCGAGTATCCGCAGAACACTCCAGGGTCCGTGTCTCACCCTGAAAACATTTCCGCCATGTATCCCGACAATTTGCCTCCTTTCCCGGAAAACCAGCCGACTCCCCTTCATCAACAACAATACCACCCGACTCCTTTCCAACAGAGTCATCCGGTGGACATATCCGGGATATCATACGATAACTCGCCACCGTTGGGTAACTTCCACGGCACAAAACCCCTTCAAATGTATCCGGATATGTTATCGAGTTCCTATCCCCTGAACTCTGAAACGGTGTACCCCGAACTTTCGCCGGCGATTCCTCCAGGCACGTATAATGCACACCAACCCACAGGGTTGCCAATGAACTCGCCCCCTTCATACGGCCTTCTGGACAGTCCCTACGTCCATCATAATCAGAACCACTCTCCGGAAAACTACTTCCATCGGAGTCAACCAGGGCATTTTACCCCTTCCGTACCTCTTCAAATCTCGCCGTACCAGTCAATGGCTCAACCTACGAAGGCCTATCAGCAGGTTCCGCAAAGTCAACAATACTCCCCAAACCAACCATCTCACCCAAATTCTCAGCGTTGGGCATATCCACCAAAGAATACCGCGCCTTTTCCCGGGCCGTCCTACCAGCTTCCACGGGAAGAAGAACCCTTTAACCAAGTGAAGCCCCACGAAGCCCTTCCGAATAACCCGTATGACCTCAACCCACCCGCCGGATACGAGACACCCCCAGCGGGCATCTCAGAGAATCAGTACGTCGAGATCAATCAGGCCATCAACCTCATAAGTCCCCCCGCACCCGACTCAACCACCATGCAGAACCCTCAGCCCACCAACTCAGCTCCTGTCGAGACGTTCTCAGCATTAACCGAACCAATCAGCGTAGGTACCGAGCTTTGGGCCGACCAAGCCTTCACACTGGAAGATGTGCTGACGGGGGATCTTGTCCCGCTCGCACGCCGAGTCTCCCAGAACCCCGAACCCTCGAGCCCCGTCTCCCCGCTAACGGCGGTATTCAAAGTGAAAGAAGCGCAGGATGAGGACGACGAATTCTCCGACGATACAATAGATCCAAGAGTTCTTAATGGGATCTTTTCGACGCCTTTGCTCGAGGCCATCTCTTCGCCGCCGGAAGAACTACCGTCCACACCGCCTGGCCCTGGGGATTTGGGTATCAAACCCGTTAGCTAACTTCAGAAACTGGTCTACGATGAGTCCGACCTGCTGAGGGTCTCGAGAAGAAGGGTGCGGGAGTCGGTTTGCTTGAAGATGAGAAGCATAGAATGGAGCTTGCAGGGGAGCCGTTTTTGATTTGAGAATTATGGGCAACAGAATGGGGACTTAAAGGCATGGGGGGAGATCTTGATCTGGTTCAGAGACTTTGGATAGGGAGATGTTTTAATCGAGCAATAGTAAGTACTAGGTAGTAGACATTCGTGGATACAGCCAGGCCATGCCTACCTTGCCACGTCCAACTCAAACAGAAAAATGTTTAGCAGTGAGTGAATGCTACGAAAGACGCTCTCATCCCTCCATACTCCTGCTCCCCATTTTACAAGCCTGTCCTCCCGGCTCCTCCTCCTTGTCCCACCACAGCAACGTGGTGCCGAATCCATCCGAAAGGGTATCTAGTGCATTTAGAAACGAATAGACCGCCGCTCAAATCTCTTTAAGGTCATCTCTGTTCTCTGGAGGAATCATGTGTCGTGTGATGTGATGTGATATGATATGATATCATGTAGCCCAATCAAGCCCCGGCCAACTACCCACCGTCGCGCCCAAATCTAGACCAAGGGGATGCGAAGGCTTGATAGTAAATTCGTGAGTAATGTGCGTGAATCAGATATGAAAAGGATTAACAATGGAAAATATGACGTAAATAGTGGTGAAGATCTTTCTTTAGACCACGATGCTGACATTTCGTCGTGAGTCTACCTCGTCGAGACTGAAGTGGAAGACAAATCGGAACAGCTCGCGTAGGTAGACATATCGTTGTGAGCTTTTGCTAATGGTGTATATACTCTTGGCCATGTCGTGAGCCGAAACACGCTTGCCACGAGTGGGTAGGGTGTGGTTGCGTGGGATGATGCCGTCGGTGAGGACTGAGTTTTTGTATTGTGACAATAGGCTAGACTGGGCGGCCTGAGTGCCAAAGGATCCTAAGGGAAGACCCTGGACGAATTTATGCAGGACAGTGGCCCCTATCTTGGGGTCCGTGATGGTCTCGCGGTTGAAGCCCAGGTTCATAGCTGCCCTGAGGACGAGGATTTTGGCTCGTGTGATGTTTGGATCCTCGCTGGCAGCCGTCGTGGTTGCTGTGCTGGATGTTCTGGTACTACTCTTGGAATAGCTTGATAAGTTCGAGGCGCTACTGGACCATCTTCCACCCCCGTTGTTGCCGTTAGTGCCGAGGACGAGGATGTTGGGCATCATCTGGGGAGATCGGCTCTGGGGAGAAATCGGCGTGTCTTCGAACTCTGTTACGGGAGTTTCGGGCACCGGCGCAGGTTTCCTTGGCTTCTCCTCTAGTCGCCCGCTCTTGACGCTATCACCACGCTTGGATGGCAGGGACGATCGATTCGAGTTCCGACTCTCGCTGCGACTCTCTTGCTGGCTGAAGAAGCTCGTCTTACTTGGCCGAGGGGTATTTCTGTCTGGCCGAATCTGGGTCCAGCCATCTCTGAAAATGTCACACAGATCCCAACATGCTTGAACTGCTGAGCCTAACAATTCCACATCTGGCCGGTCCCCGTCGCGCTTGTTCTGTCGAATGTTGAATAGCATCTCAGCCAGTGCCCAGCACGCCCGCAGTAGGTGATCGGTTTCGTCCTGGAGCTCGCTGCGTTGCCTCATCAATCGATGGCAAATGGTGATATAGAAGTCCAGGGTCCTTTCTCGAAACTGCTCCGGAAGGTTGCGGCTATCCTGAGCGCTGTATAGGCTTCGCGTTGTTAGTGTGCATCGCTCGTCAACTACGGAATTGTACTTACTGATTGTTCAACTCGAAACTGACCCGCAACACTGAATCCGCCGTCTCTTCCCCACGCTGCCGTACATCAAAAAGAGCCTGGCAGAAGTCTCGACATAGGTCGAGGCTCACTCTGACGTCGAATGTCCCGAGATCTTCGTCTCTCGCGTCGTACAGACGTTGGCAAAGCTTCCAGCACGTTTTCCAGGCCTTCTCATGAGCATCTGGAATTCCAGAATTGGTGAACACCCTGGCCCGATGAATGGAGCTAAGGTTCGCTAACGTGTTGCAAAGAGTCCAGCATTCTTGGAGTGCGCTCTGTAGAGAAGCAACCTCATCAGGCTCTCTTGGCATAGGCATGATTTCTGAAGCATAGTCTTCGTCGTCATCATCTCCCTCGGCTTCAGTTTGCTCTTCAATTTCTATCTCTCTGTCAGTGCCATAACTCATGTGGAGTACCGCAACGACGTACTTTCGAGGCTGCTAGTGCTACTCGATCTCAACCGGCTGCCATCGTCTAGCATAGACTGCAGATCTTGGGCACGAGGTGTAGCACTGTCCAGGTTATATCGTACGGGGTTGACATCGGTAGAAATTGGGGGGCGAGGAGGATGTTCGGAATGCTTATTACGGGTCAGTTGATGTTGAAGAAGACGATGATGCGAGATTGCCGGCCTACCTTTGGGGGTGTGCCGTTGAGAGCAGCTAGGCTAGTCTGGTCGGCCTTGGGCGAAGAGCGCTGATTCGGTTGATTTTGCTGCTGTGATAAGGGTTCCCCATGAACCTATTCACAATCAGCATCTGTTTGACATGGCCAGAGTCAAACACTGAAACTCACCCAACTCGCGAAACTTTCAGGAGCATGGATGACTGAAACGGCTTCTTCACTGTTCGGCTGCCGAATACTATCGGGAAGGTTGGTGGAAAGCATCAATAGCTAAAAAGAAATCAGCCATGTAGCATGTCAGAGGTTCAGTTGTGCCGACTAACCTCGGAGCGGCGAACCGAGTTCTCGTCAAAAGATTCCCGGTGAACGTCGTCCGAGACATCGTCCTCGATCTCGGTCGTTTCTGTCCCGTTGGATGTTACAGGCGAGGGCCCAACAATGTCGCTCGGGCTCATGACGTTCATTGAGCCATGTGAAAGAGGATTCGCGGAGTTTGGCCGAAGGGATGAGAAATCGGTAGCAGGGGGAGGAGAGGATCTTATAGATTGGGTCAGCATGAATTATTATAGATGGGATAACCTCTGGGAAGTATTGACATACACGACCCGAAATGGAGACCTAAGACCGTCCGTATCTGATAGGGAAGACATGTCTCTCTGAGTGTGGGGGAAAGTGAATTGCAGGTTGCCGGTGGATGCCCTTAGGGGAGCTTCGAGGGCCATGGCGGGAGCCAGGCTGTGATATACCGACTGACGACGGGGTGTCGCAGTCGAGTGGCTCGGGGCCGAGAGAAAGGAAGTCAGCCAGGTGCAGTGAGCGCACGGTGACGAGAATGCCTTGTCGACTCCAGGTTGCGCAGCAATCGCCGGCGGATAGAGGACGAGAGGGCGCAGGCGAGGACGATGGCTAGGTCGAGTATGACTGACGGACGGCGGAGGTGGTATTTTCTGGTAGAGGTGGTGGTGGTTGTTGGTTCAACGGGCCTCGATTTCGGCGGCCAGCAGATCGGGCGGGCTTTCTAGCTAATACCTGGACCAACCTCCAAGCTACTCGAGACGAAGGCAGACAGATAGGATCGAGCAGCCCAGGAAAGCAACGAACGGGCCGGGCTTGGGGTCAGCGAGCTTCAGAACCGAAGCAAGCTAGAGTCAAGGGGGGGAAGGCTCCGGGTCGAAGATGAGAAACTGGAGGGCGATAGGTTTAAAGAGGGACAAGAGATTGGAAGCACAAGGTCGTGGGATGGGAATGGATGGGATGGGATGAGCTGGATGTGGTGGGTTGGAGCGTTGGAGCGTTGGAGCGGCGGGTTGAAGCCAGCCCGCCTGCTAGGAAGGTACGGGTACAGTAGTGGTGGAGGCAGGCAGCAGACGCATGGACCTCCAGCTACAGCCCTGGACGTGCTAAGCCGGACCGGGGGTTGGGCGATGGGACCCCTGTAAGCCCGGGCCTAGGTTTCCATTGTTCCAGTGGGGCGGCCCGGACACTTCGGGCGTGCTTTCAGCGACCTGAGTCCCTGGGGCTTGCGCGCTGGACAGTGCTCGAACCCCTGGAACGGTCGGGTACCTTAGGGGCACCCGACAGTGCTACTAGTAGGAGCCTAGGAGGTCACTGCCCGCCCGTAGCCCGCTCGTCCACCCCGCCTGAGGACGATACACCTGACTAGAGCCATTCTTACTGTGACCTGCCCGGCCTACAAACATGGTCGAGCGCGAAACGCAATTCAACGCGACATCGTACGGACAACGCGGCCGAGCTGTGCTTGTTGCTGTTATTGTTGTTGTTATTGTTGATGCTGACAGCCCGCAGCCTGGAAGCAGTGGAGGTAAAAGCGACGCATCGACAGGGTCAGCGCGTCCGGCGTCCAGCGTGAAGGTACGGGGACGGGGACCAGGCAGAAGGGGCTCCAGGCCTGCGGCTAAAGGCTTCAGGTTGCTCTGTAACAGGTCCAACGAGGCAACTGGACGGACTGGGAGCACGCCGAGACGGTGGATTAGGTGGGTAAGACAGATGAGACAGACAGACGCAGAAGACGCCAAACCCGGCAGAGAGGATGTTGCAGACCGGGGGGCTCGACAAGTGTGGACTAAGGTACCTACGGGGCCGCGGCATTGTGTTCCTAGGTGGTGTTCTCTTTACGAAAGCCGCCATGGACGGGTTGGATACATGGGCCAAAACGAGGACGATGAAGCCGGACACCGAAAGGGAAGCGAGGAACAGCGGCTGACGGCGGATGGCGGATGTGGGAGGGGGCGGGTATCTGTCTTAGACCTTTCTTTGATGGTGGCCTTGGCCCTTTGCTTCCAGGTTTGTGTCTTGGTGCCATCGATGGTGGTGTCTTGGTGGGATAGTGTGTGGTCGATGCAACATTCACGACGGCGCCCGCCTGTTGGGTATGGGCAATGGCTTCTATCAACAAGCACAAAGCATACCAATTATGGCATGGCATTCACCTCTTCTTTGTCTTTGCATTTACCTTGTTTCACTATTTGCTGGTCTCATCGAAGGCTTGCTGCTAACCTACATGTATAGGAGTACCTCGACCAAAATTGTCCGCAGCAACACTTCAGTCTACAGCCCATCCACTTCCTCAAGAACATGACTGGAACTAGCACCCCATCCAGCGTCTGTTTCGCCCACCCAGCCTAAGCCCTGCAGCTGGTGCGCGTCCATCTCATGAACAACACTTCCTCTCTTCGTCTGCCATTGCCCAACCACTCACAGGCTGCCGTTGCTCCATGGTGGGGGATGGGGAAAGGCTCCCAACTCGTGGGGCTGCATGAAAGGGGACAGGCGTCGGCGCTTAACACCTCCAGGGCTGGTGCGTCACCAATCGCTGGCGTCCGCCAACGAACATGGAGTCGACAACCTCAATCTACTTTCTGTCCTGGACCGACCACGCCGCGAGATGGGATGGGGGACGCGCATAACACGGTTGCGTGCGATTTGTACGAAGCAGCGCAGTGCGCTTGCATTGTCGAGCATTTTCCGCGGCCTGGCTCCGCACCCATTGTCCCTCGTCTTGAACAGAGTACGAAGTACAAGTGAATCGGACTGGTTGAGTCGACGAGCCCATCCTAAACATGGGTGCTTTTTCCATGTCCCCTTCTATGGAGTCTTTTCCGGCCTTCCCTCGCCAATGGAACTGCATCCGTACCCTCCATTGACAACACTCATGTGTGGTGCCGGCCGGTCCTCCCTCCACGGCCCAGCCCGCTGCGAGCTCGAGTACGCACATGGATATATCTGGACTCTACCTACACGTACATACGGGCGCATATATCGATCGCGGGCCTGAAATGGAGCCTTGAACAACCTGTATCCGACACCCGCAGTTCTTGATTCCATCCACATGAATATCAACAGAGTTTGATCCTAGTGAACTCTCTCAGCGACTCAAGTGCTCAGCCTGCCCCGGCCGCTGGAACAAAGACCTCACAAGCGCAGGTCCCATCCCCGATGTCCGTGACCATCTCCGTGGAGGCGTGGAGCGTGGGCGGTGGTGGACGGACGGGCCAGTGAGCGGTCGGCGTCACTGGTCCCGGTAGTTTGGTCCCGGCGGCTTTGTTGACGCTAAAACCAACTGGTGGCCCCACACATCCACTAGCCCGGGCGGCAGCGTGGGCCATCCATTTCATCGCGTCCTTCATCATCGCCGACTCCCATCTCGTTGTCTTTCGGAGGGTAGAGGGCAGAGCTTGGATTACTCTTCGCTTCAACTCAGCTGCCGAACTCGTGTTCAAGAGCCTCAAGTCAATGCTGAACCGTCTACGTAAACAGCAAGTTTACGAGACGCTCCCGAGATGGCTGTGTCGTTGTCTCGTGCTCCCTATGGAACTCTGTCAACGGCCAATAACGAATTACTACACTCGGCGGCAACTCAGCCTAGAATTCGATATCAATGATGTCTGCACTCATCCTGCATAGGTGGCTTCCACATTATTGATTTCATCATCAATTCCTCCTGCTCATCTTCGTCTTTTTGAGCTGCAACATTTCGCGCAAGACCATAACGCGCATTCACCACAAAGCTCGCCTGGGCTGTTTAGTAGTCTTGCCTCGTCATCTGACGACAATCTTCACGACCGCAGCAATCCATGTCGATGGCGCCGACAAACGCTCAAGGATTCTAGTCCCAGCGGGCAGTTTAGCGTTGTGACAGCCCCGAGGCCTGCTGCGTCGTTTCAGTCATCACAGCGCTAGACAGATTGTCGGAACCGCTGCAGCGATCCATGATCCATCCCAATGGTGTGGGGAGCCGAGTCCAGCCAGCCTGTTGGCCAGCGATTCTCCCATGGTTCGTGGAAACACTTGTTCTTTTTCTTCGAAGCTGGGATCTTCTGGGGTTTTGTTTCCAAAACGAAAAACTTCGCGACATCCCTTGATTCCTATGTACCTGATGTACCTTGGGTTGATGCCCCCATCGACTGACCCGAGATGGGCCTCGGAACTCACCGGGGGAAACCGCCGGTTCCGGCTGACCATCCCTATTTCCATCCGTGCAGGCCTTCGTGCATGCTTTCCATGCTCTGAACCACACCAAAGGCATGTGCCTCTACAAAAACTGTTCGACATCACGGAAGGACAAGGCAGGGACCTTTGGCCGAAGCAGGCAATCCTCCCCCCGAAGCTCCATCAGAGTCCCTAGCGTTATCATCAGGGGTTGACAGGCTAGAGGGCTGAAGGGGAGCAGGTGCATGCAGGATAGGCGCCCAGCGCCAGCGCCTCTGAACAGGCGACGGCCTAGAAGCTACCGTTGGCGCGCCATACTCGCATAAAGACGCAGCACACAGCGCGCTGCAGGCTCGGCAAGCAGGGCCCATGACTGGCCCTTTTGCTGTTGATATCGGTATGGATCCAACGGGTTTCTTCGCGAAGGCATTGGATCGGCGGAAATGCGACGCGGTGCAGCCTGCGAGCGCGGCAATGAATCTCCATCGAGCAAGTCGTCCTTGTCAGCCGCGGCAAATCTTGCTCCCTTGGGCCCTTGATATGGCCTGGTGGTGACTCAGTGCTGGATCTTGAGAGCAGTGCCGCCGCTGCAGTTGGGATGCTTCCGTGTTAGCCGCCGTTCCTACATGTAGTCATGTCAGAGCCTCGACGAAGCTGCTCGACATCAATGATTAGGTCTGCCCTACCATTCATCTTGGAGACCAAACCCGCCTTCTCAGATCCATACGATCTGCCGCGTCTTACTGCGTCGAGCATTCCGCAACTCGGCATAATTCATGCGATCCACATCGATGGATGTACCTGTCATAACGTTTCGACACGGGGATATATGGGGCATGTCAGTGATTTTGACGGTATTACTGGCTTATGTTAGCAGAGCCTCTTTGCCAAGCTGGCCATGAGTACATGGTAGGCCAGGCCGAGTCGACGCATGTCGGGCCTCATCCGTGAGTTCTGCAGCTCATTGACCGCAACTTGAGCCTCATCCGTGAGCTTAGCTCCCAGAAATTTGCAAGACCGGCTCCCCGTTCCTGAGAGCAAACTTTTCTGTCCAGCATCTTATCTGACCTAGTGACTAGTCGAGGTAACGGACTGTTGGTTGACCACCCGGTATGCGCTGTCCCGCACATACACGACTATTACTTGTCAAGCGCCATTACGACGTTCCATGAGACGAGTCCCGAAGATACCTACGCCAATGTCCATCGGTCCGGACATGGCTATCCTGCAAGGACCTGTGAAAATCGGACGGCTTGGCCGATGGGCAGATAGGTGCAACGCAACAAAAGTGCTGATACCGACAGCCTGGGTCTGCCAAATCACCACAATGCAGGGTTTCGGCGTTGTTGGCTCTCTGCCCATGGTTTATAGCCGATGCGGCCGACCCAGATCACGACAATACTCGCAACATTCCCTGCTAAAATGTCTGGGACGAGACATTTTTAAGGACTATCAAAACGCGAGAAACGCCCGGGGTTGCGGGTCAGGTGAGGGCGAAGACATGCGAGGCAGCTTTACCGGATCATTTTCGCCCTTGACCCCAGGAGCGCTGTTGGCAGGCTAAGTACTAAGTCTCCATCCCATGCCGGGATCCGATCGCACTGTCTCCTGATTGATTGTCCATTGAGCCATATATCAAAGGTTTTCCTCCTGGAGAGTCTTAGAGAGCCAACATCTTACATGGGATACACCCCACTGCACTCCTCAGATGGCTGGGCGTCTGGCACAGACATTCGAAATAGTACGGTGTTGGTGGCCCCCCAAGTTTCCGTGCAAATGGGCATATGATCGGACACTCCAAGATCAGTATTTTTGTAAGTGTCTGGTTAAAGCTACAACGGAGGTGCTTGATGGCAGCTCCCAAACAAAGAGAGGGCCTGGACAAAGGGAGTGCAAACTCCTACATGTTAATTGTCAACTGCCGGGTATATACACCGAGCGAAGTACGTGAGGGCTTGACTGTCATATGGTGTCGATCATCGGCACAGTTCCAGCCATTGGAGAGCTTCGTAGTCCGGTGAACAAGCAAGCATCAATGTGGCACGGCTTACCGGCTCTCCGCTGCTGCTGTTGTCATTTCCAAAGTTGCCGTAATTCGGATGTCGTCGGGTTCTTCGAAAGACAGACATGCAGTCCGAGTTGCAGGCAGAGACAAACAAATGCCCCGATGAAGTAGCTGAGTCTTCCGTGGAAAGAACTTTATTCAATGTGATATCCTCCATACGCCCAATCGACAGACAATTGTGTCATCCCCCAAACGCCAGACCATGCATGATTCTGTTGCTCCCTCGCAGGGATGCTTTTACTCGGTCTCGTTCAACCTCTGCTTCTTCTCGTTGCGGCCGTCAGGAGTGTACCTGGATGATCTGTTAGCAGACTCCTCCGGAATCGGTGGGCAGTCGTATCGTACTTGAGCAGCTTCTCGATGAGGTCGACGTGGGTCATGATCATACGGCGGCAGCAGTAACGCTTGAGGCCCAGTTCGTCCATAGCTTCGCTATACATAGCATTAGTCACTCGTCGATTCCGCAGGCTCGAAGATGCCCTACCCATCAGTCTTCTCGGGATTCGCGATTAGCTGAAGGTAGCGCTCCCAAAGATCACCAGTGACCTGTATCGGTTAGTGGACCAGTCGCGCCGAAGTCATGGTTTCATCTGGGTACTGACCTTGCCGCAAGAAAAGCAACGAATGGGGATAATCATCTTGATTAATTTGTGAAGTCGCGCGATGATTTTGGGACTCGGAAGAACGTTTGCGACAAAGCTCGCTGTCGTCACAAAGGGAGTGGTTTGGTTCTTGCCTGCCTCGGGTTTGGTTAAAAAACATTTTGCCCCCGAAGTTTCGCCGAACATGCTTATCTTATCGGCAGCGAAAAAGTTCACAGGCGGGACCAATTTTTTTGCGGATTAAGCAGCCTTCACTCTTTCGAACGACGATCCGATTCACGTTCGGCCGTTGCACTTCAACTTTCGAACTTGTGTCGACTGTGTAACACTATACAAAATGGCCGGCCAAAGGATCTCCAGGACGAAAGATGACGGGGCGAAAAAGCGAAAGAGGGACGCGAACGAGGCCGATTCAAGATCCAAGCGACAAAGAGCTGAAAAGGAAAATAAGGCGAAGGGGCGCAAAGCAGAGATTGAACTGGCGAGCGCAGTAAAAGGCACCCAGGCCAACCCGGACGGTCAATCTGCAGATCTCGCCGTGACCGAAGCTACGGGCGACCGCCAACTGCAGGTAACGCGGCAGTTCGACGATGGAGAGGCAGGATGGAGAGTCTCCAAGCCTATGGGTGGTAGGATGCTCGACATTGATGCTATTCTCGCTGGTGACAAAGAGCAGTGAGTTCATTGCGACCCTTACCCCATGCAACGTGAACCCCAAACTGATTTATCATAGATATTTCATCCTAACCTACAACACCTCAATTCAAATCTACTCGGCCGTCGATTCCCTGCTAGTACGCCGAATACCTATTAGTGCAGTCGATTCTGCTACATCCATGGCCAAAACACCAGCAACTATCGTTGCAACGCGACTCTCAAAACAGAACGCCAATTTCGTTTGGGTGGCCTGCTCAGATGGTCGGGTTTTCCACGTAGACTGGACGAGTTCCAAGTCACCCGAATGCTTCAGCACAAAATCAAACACGGCAAAGGCACTGACCGTGTTGACGACCAAGATTGGCAAAGCCACGAAGGAGATCCTTTTGATTGCGGAGTCGGACAAGCCAAGTCGCATAGAGATTGTGGCATATGAGGGAACTGTGCAGACAACGCCCGTGTCCAAGTCACTTTTGGTCATGAAAAAGCCTGGCAATGGCCTACAACTGCTCGAGTCCAGTGACGACAGCCAGGTTCTGGTGGGTGCATTCAACGATCGCCTCTTCTTGGCAGCTCCTACCAAGAAGCCCGTCGATACCCTTGAGCAACTCCAATACGATTTCTACACGTTTGATACCCCCGACCTTATTACAGCGCTAGACTTGAGAGTTTATGCGAGGCTGGCAGGTACCAGCAAGAAATCGAGATCGGAGCCCACGCTGGTCGTTGACGTCCTAGTCGGCGGGGCGCGGGGTGGCATCTATCTTTACCATGATGCACTTGCTCGAAGCCAGGCATTTGGAAAGTCAGACTCCGATAAAGATACCATTCAAGCTCAGAAGTTCCATTGGCACCGAAGAGCTGTCCATGCTGTGAAGTGGTCTCGCGATGGTAAGTGTCAAGATTCCTGCGTTCTGGACTGCAATTGACCAAGATAGGCCACTACATGATCTCTGGAGGTTCTGAAAACGTCCTTGTCATGTGGCAGATGGACACTGCCAAGGCTGATTTCCTGCCACATCTGTCTGGGAGCGTAGAGAACATCGTGGTCTCTGCCGACGGATCGTCTTACGTCGTTCATCTCGACGATAACTCGACCATGGCGTTATCAACGGCCGAGATGAAGCCAACAGCGTACATCTCCGGTATCCAATCTGCTGCGATCAATGTTTCGACGCCCAAAGATCTGCTTGTGCGACGAACTTGGAACGCACCAGAGCAAGTCCGACGACCGATACCGGCGGTTATCAGGCCAACAGATCATTCGAAGCTACATGTTTGCGTTGGAAACGGTCGTCAAGCAACCCTGGCTGGAGGCTTTTCTGCTCCCCTGCTACAGACATTCGACCTCGAAACCTTCAGAAGTGTGACGAAGCAGGCGCTAGCACGGACGCATCCCACGGATGTCAACATCACAAACAAGGGCAACCCGATCGATGAGCCGCTCGTCACTCACATGGCCTTTTCAGCCGATGGCCAGTGGCTTGCCAGCGTCGATACGTGGGAGCCTTCTTCACGAGATGTGGAAAATGTCAACACCGACCTAAGGGAGCAGTTCATTCGGGAGCGACGTGAAGTCTACCTCAAATTTTGGGATGCCTCGCAGAGTGACGAGCAGATTGCCCTTGTTTCCAGGATCAACACTCCCCACGCAACAAACCGCACGGAGGTAGTGCTTGACCTAGCCTCAAATCCTCGTTCGACGTGTTTTGCAACTATTGGAGGCGACGGCATGGTTCGCATGTGGCGACCGAAGCCCCGTACTCAAAACGGTCTTATCGTCAAGGGATCAAACGGCCGAGACGTGTACTCTTGGAGCTGTTCTCAGGTGATTGCCGTGGGCGATGGTCTTCCTCAAGCGGGTACCATCGAGCTGCCGGAGTCAGACGCTCAGTACGAGCCTCAGGGAAGCATTGCATTCTCGGAAGACGGATCCACCATTTTTGTTGCCTTTGGGATCCTCGATACCGGGGCTGTCTATGCCATCGACACCGCGTCTGGGGAGGTTGTCAAGACATTGGAGGGTTTGTGGAAGGGTCAGCTCAATTCTGTTCGTGCTCTATCACCTTTTGTCGTGGTTCTCTCGGACGAGCTACGAGTCTACGACGTCGTGAGCGACGAGTTGCGGTACGGCATTGTGATGCCCAAGATACCCGGCACTGCTGAGCTGCCTCAACTTGCCGTGGACCCTAGCTCTGGACACTTCGCCGTGGCATTGCCTGCCAAGAACGGTTCTACAATCGGTGTCTTCGAGCCCGAGGACGCACAGCCGCTACTCGTACGCAACACCCCGCAAAGAGTCATTAGCTTGGTATCTGCACCAAACACCAGTGGCTTCATTGCTCTCGATGACGCCGCTCAGCTGTGGATCGTAGCCGAGGGATCCAACTCGTCATCTCTTGCTACCGTTCGGCCTCTGGAGGATTTGCGTCTTGAGGACGTCGATTCTGTCGAGGACGAGAGGAGGATCGTCCTCGCAGACCTAGACGAGGATATGGCGAGTGACGGGGACGACAACGAGGCCGAGGCAGAGGCTTCCGATGTGGATATGGACGATGACGATGTTTACCCAAGTGTGGTGCAACAACAGCACCTCGCAGACATCTTTGATGCTGCTCCTGCGTTTGCCGCACCCTCAATCGAGGACATGTTCTACAAGGTTACGGGCCTGCTTGCAACGAAACCCCTATCTGGCAGTCTCAGCATAAGTATAAGTTCTCGTTCGTTTCGTGGCTCAGGGAGCGGTCGATCGGAGTTCATGAACTGGCTTCTCCTCTTGGAGTGCCATGCTATTTGAGATGGGATTTTGCACATACAGCATCGCGGATATGCCTCATCTACCCGATGGCACCTTCACATCATAATCTCAGCCGACTGTTGGATTCTTTATTGGTAATGGTGGACGCCACCCGGCATATATCGGTTGTTCGCCGCGGCAGGCGGGGACTCGGAAGACTCCCAATGGCGTGGGCCAATGGCATCGTGGCGCGATGAGGTGATGGATCCTTGGGCTACCTACCTTCAATACTTTACACAGAAGAGAGATATGATACCAAATCAACAAGACAAACAACCTTCAGTTCTTCATTTGCGCTGTGAGTTTAAATACTACCGACTCAGCGCTACCGTACTCTGCGCAGCATGTCCTTCACTTCAATCCCCATTCTCGACCTGGCCGCGGCTCGCGACCCGGCCACCAAGCCGGAGTTTCTGAGGGAACTTCGCCATGCCTTGTTAGAGGTGGGCTTCCTGTATCTGAAAAATGTAGGCATCTCCGATGAGTTGTTTCAGCGAGTCATCAAGCTAGGCAAGGATTTCTTCGACATCCCCGAAGAAGAGAAGTAAGTCGGTCCAGTCACACCTCGCCGATCAGCTCCGACTCAACGGCTCTCCCGCAGCGTCGTAGTCTATACTGTCCAAGCTACTAGTAGTGAGCCCTAGCCACTGACACATGCCAGGCTCAAGATTGAGATGAAGAACGCCAACTCGTTCCTGGGCTACTCCCGCCTCTCGGCCGAGATCACGGCCGGCGAGATCGACCACCGCGAGCAGATTGACCTGTCCACGGAGCTGCCCATCCCCACGCCCGGATCGCCGCTCTACCACAACCTTCTGGCGCCCAACCAGTGGCCGGCCGAGGACAGCCTGCCCGGGTTCCGGGACGTCTACACCGAGTACATGGACCGCATGGGCGCCATCTCGGTCGACTTCACGGCACTCATCGCCGAGGCCATCCAGCTGCCCCGCGACGCCTTCAACAAGTACTTCGACCGCGACCAGCAGCACAAGCTCAAGGTCATCAAGTACCCGGACCTCGGCCAGCTGGGCAAGGACGGCGACGCGCAGGGCCAGGGCGTCGGCCCGCACAAGGACAGCATGCTGTCCAGCTATCTGCTGCAGGCGACGGACCACCGCGGGCTGCAGGTGCAGAACGTCAAGGGCGAGTGGATCGACTGCCCGCCCATCGCGGGCACGCTCGTCGTGGCCATCGGCCAGGGGCTTGAGGCGCTGACGCAGGGTGTGTGCGTATCGACGACGCACCGCGTGCTCTCGCCGCGGGCCGGCACGGGCGCGCGCTTCTCCATCCCTTTCTTCCAGGGCGTCAAGCTGGACGCCGAGTTCGACGATCTGGAGACGGTGGGCGTGGGCCGCGTGCCCGAGGACGTGCAGGCGCAACGCCGCAGCGTGGTAGAGCGATCCGGCGGCCGCATCGACGACGTCGAGTTTACCTTTCGAACGGGTGGTGTGTCCAAGACGCTGGGCGAAGCAACGCTGCGTAACCGTGTCAAAAGCCATCCCGACGTGGGTGAGCGCTGGTACCCGGACATCCTGCAGGCCATCCGCGAGGAGCAGGCCCAGGCGAAGAAGCAGCCAGGGACGCCATCGTCGACGGTCGAGGCTTATTGAGGAGGAAGATAAGGACAGGGAGAGAGACAAAAGGCAGCGTGGCTATGTGAGGTGTAGGTGTAGGAATCGAACAGGTAGGCAGAAATCTCAAAAGAGGCCGTAAATTTAATCCAGAAGCTGAATGACGGTCAAGGGCCGCCGTGTAAAACATAATAAATCATAAGCTCTATCAATCGTTTCCGTGGCATGTCTGCACCGCTCATGTTCGCCCAACATACGCCTCGCTTCGCTGCCGTTCTCTTCCCATCCACGCCCCCTGCTCCGCCATCGTCGCTGGACCTGACCTAGACGTCTTCAACGTCCGGGAAGCATTCGGCAAACGTGTTCTTGGCGTGCTTGTTCTCGGAGTGCTGCTTTAGTCTATATGAGAGGAAGAGACAGCCATGGTTAGCAAGACGGGATCCAGGTGAGAGGGTAGGACCATCGGGAGGATACGCACGCTGGGGCCTTGGTGGTCTTGAGGAAGGTCGCCTTGCAGATCTGGCACTGGATATCACAGGCCTTCTCGTTCTATCGATGGAGTCGTCAGTAACCCGTTCGCGGGAGTGGTTTGCCGAGCGGAGGAAGCGGGCGGAGAACTCACCACTTTGAGCTGCGACTTGGCGGGCTTTGCGTCCTTCATGTTGCGCTCGCGCTTCTGCTGTGCTCTGGCTCCCTGTTTGTCCGGGTCAGCGACGGCTTTGACGTGGGGTCTGGGCCCAAGGTGGGGGTCTTCGTACGTTGCCCATTTTTGCGAAGAGATATGGTTGTCGAGGTGGTGAGGTAGGGGAGATATGATAGGTGGGTGGGACTGTAGTTGTGGCGGTGGTGGTGGTGGTGGTAAGTGAGTGAAGATGTGACGATCGGATGGGCAGGGTGGTTGGAGGGAAACGAGGAAGTAAAAATAAAAATAAAACTGGAGGTGGGCCCACGTGGGTTGGTGGGATAGGTGTCTCTACAATCTACGTTAGGCGTGAGGCTACAATTGGAAAAGGACGGATTTTGTTTGACAGTGTTATCAAGAAGCCCACTTTTATAGTATCGGTCAATATAGCGTTGTTATATGGAGGTGGTCAAGGTATAGAAAAGCAACTCTGCCTCCTTTAACTTTCATGTCTTTAATACACCATTGCCAATGTCCTTTTTGAAGTCAATACTGCGGACTTTCATCAATGCTTGACAATCGTTGGTGGGGAATACTCCCTTATCGCTGCCTTGCATAACTTTTATGCAGCGTTCACAGCGGGGTCAATCCTTATTAGTCGCAGTGCCACGAAGACACACAATAGGAACAGAGACACTAGGATAACGGTAATATTGGAGAATACACTTTGCTTGTGTAACATCTCTGGGGCCATAAGTTACTAGCGGGCGAGCCTCTATTGATATGTTTTCGTAGTTACCCTTCGGACTTAAAGCCTATGACGTTATTGTTGCAACATATGGACAACGACCAATAGGTTTCTATCTCTGTTCTGCCTCTCTGCTGTTGAACTTGGCTTCGACTGTCTCTTCTTCATACTCCCTTGAATCCCTATTGAAATTTCGTGTGATACCCCCTAATCTCAACCATCGTTCAATAAGTAACGTGCCCTTCACAACACGTAAGGCACCGTTCGCCCGGCCTAATTATTTCCCGAATAAACAACAGTATCACGGCCCCGGCAACGATTTTCAAGCTTATATCCCTCCATCTCGCATTGGCGAACATCGTCCTCGGACTAGCAGTATACGAACTAGTCTAATAGTGGCGTCTTCAAGCCTCCCAACGCCCTAACGAAGACATTTTGTCGTATTTAAGATTCATCGTCAACTATCAGCCGGATGATGCACCATGAGGCTATGCGCAAGCGCTGACAATGGGGCGCAACCTACCTGCTGCTCGGCGGACATTGCGGGCCCTGCGGAGCAAAGGAGGGCGTCAAACTAAACCACCCCAGAAGCTATCCACGGTTTCTAGTGGATGTTTAGCTCGGCGAAAGTTGCTAACGCTGATGTGAGCCGTCTGGGGGTGGCTTCGGCGGTGGCATCGCGAAGCGGGGAAAGTTCATCGACTGCGAAGCTGTTGAAGTATAAAGATCAAAGATTATCTTGTGCGAGGGTATATATATCTGGCAGTCAAGCCAGCAGCCAGCCTCATCTCATTCAAGTTTCAAGTCTCAGACCAATACCATCATGGCATCAGAACCTTACGCAGCTCTTCGCAAAGAGCTCTCCAAGGGCCGCCTCCTACTCCCCGGTGACGATGGGTACGAAGCCAGTCTCAAGAGATGGAGTCTGACATGTGTCAAACCTGCAGTACGTCCCTCCCAATCCCGTCTTTGTGGTCATAGCACAAGGACGAGCTGACAATTATGCAGGGAGCAGTAGCCCAGCCTGCCACGGTCGAGGAGGCCAGCGCCATCGTCAAGTTCGCAACCGCCAATGGCATCCTGTTCAACGTCAAAGGCGGCGGCCACAGTACCTCGCAGACGTCCAGTGCGCCGTCGCCCGATGGCATGGTTCTGGATATGTCCCTGATGCGGGGCGTGTCTGTCGACGCAGCTGCGCAGACGGTGACGTTTGAGGGTGGTTGTCTGTGGCGAGATGTTGACGATGCTCTCTGGCCGCATGGGCTGGCAACCCCGGGCGGCACCGTCTCGCACACTGGCGTCGGCGGACTCATTCTTCACGGAGGCTTCGGTATCTTGTCGGGCATCCACGGACTGACCATTGACGTGCTGTTGTCCTGCCAGGTCGTCCTCGCCGATGGGAGCATCGTCACAGCGTCGGAGACGGAGAACACTGACCTGTTCTGGGCTCTCCGTGGCGCGGGCAGCAGCTTCGGCGTCGTGACGCAGTTCACCAGCAAGGTCTTTCCCCAGGGCGATGTCTGGGGTGGCATGGTTATACTCGCCGCAGACAAGCTCCCCGCCGTGGTCGACTTCATCAACAAGTGGGGAGCGACAAACGACGGGAAACAGACCTTCATATGCTGCTTCACACACGCTCCGTTGCATCCAGGGCAGAGCCCTGATGCGCCGCGGCCCCCCGTCATCTTCATCCAGTGTGTCCAGATCGGAGAAGAGGCGTTGACGGCAGGGCCCGAGTTCTATGCCCCTCTGCTAGAGCTCGAGGCTATCTTGTGTCAAGTTGGACCCATGCCGTATCCCGCCTACAACAAGGCCGGCGACGATGCCTTCGCCCCAGGCGAGCGCTACCTCTTTGGCGGCAGCAACTTCACGATCCCGCTGGCGCTCTCTACGGCGGAGGCGATCCGCGAGCGGTTCTACGGCGTCATCGACGAGCACCCGCAGACCAAGGGCAGCATGTGCGTCCTCGAGTGCATCCCCAACGCCAAGAGCCGGTCGGTGCCGGT
>JAANBC010000210.1:0-52871 GCA_014621405.1 Stylonectria norvegica
GTGGTTGTAGGGATGTTTTCGTGGTCGATTTTCATTTTGAAACAAGTGTAGCTTTGGTCTTCCGTATCTTTGTCATCCCTTCGGTCCTTCCTGTTGACCGCTTGCTGTTTTCCTCTGCTATTACCCGCCTGCAGCCGCAGCTTGCTAACGTCAACTTACAGGACACACACAAGCTGCTTATGTGTGCGCCCGTCAACAACCTCCTAGTACTAACCGGAAGCCAAGTACCAACCTCGGGCACCGTATGGTCTTTCGGACAAATACCTAGTACCTAGTACTCGAAACCTTGATTGCCAGTGAGACACAAGCAAGCCACAGCAGACGGCACGCGTTATCAGCATTGACCCCGCGGGAGTTGGCGGGCGGGAAGCGGGCAGAGCAACGTGGCAGGCCAGGGTTGTCGATTCGATGGTGGATGGATGGATAAGATTGAGATGGAAGAGGGAAGGCGGCTGGATAAGCCTTGGATTCCCGAGAGTCTAGGGGAGAGGCTTTTCTTTCTTGAGACCGAACGGATGAAGTTTACATACGTGGAACACTTTGTTAGGTATCTTAGTGCTTAACCTCCAATCAGGTTGACTGTTAAATTGTGCCACGGAATCTTGTTGCGACTCCCGAGGACAGGTTGACCGCCCACCTCGGTGAGACTCGAGTTTACGTAGCCAGCTGCAGCAGATATTATTTCATGAATCCCTTGATTACGATAATTCATAGAGCTTGATACGTAATCTAGAACGTGTCGGGAGGAAAAGCATTCTCTCTCTTCTTCATCAGAACATCGGATCCTCACCTCTTCAACTCCGTTGCATCTGGCCCAGGCATCTAGTATTCGTATTCTGATATTTCGCTACTCACCAGGACCTCAGCATCGAGAGCCCCCCCTTTCTCATTTAATAATCAAGGCTCCGTTTCTCTAGACTGCTACGTACTTAGCCTTCTAGCCTCCTAGTCCCCCCCCCCACATCAACAAGACATCCGCACACACGCGGCGAACCAACAGCCCTGGAGCGGAGGACACAAATACGCTCTTCTACTAACCCCCTTGCCCGCGTCGCCGGCCGAAAAGTCTGCGTCTCCAGGTCGTCAGCCGCTGTACTTTCGCACAGCTCCAGTACAGCTCCAGTAAAGCTCCCCCGCGCAATAGCTCCGTCCCGTCACAGCACTCGCGCTGTTGCTGCTCGACAACAAGCCCGCCGACCTCAACGGAAAGCAGTTATCTGATAACAGTGAGTGTCGCGTGCTTACATTACTGTGCGTGCGTTGTCGCTGGTGCGAGTCACGAGTCAAACGGCCGCTCTGATTTGACGCGCTGCCGCTGCCGCTGCCGCCTCGCTTGCCGCTTCGCTTGCCGCCTCCGCCTCTCCGCCCCGTGGTCGTTGAGAGGGCTGACATCACTGCCGCTGGCCGTCCCTGGCGCCCTGGCCTAACCCAACCCGACTCTACGCCAACTCGTTCCTTTTATCTCACCTCCACCATCTCCAGACGACGACGACGACGACGCCCACCGCGATACCACGGCGACCCGACGCCCCCCCCTTCGCGCTTCCTCGCCGTGTCGGGATGATATAGACGAACACGTCCTACTCGTGCGCATCACAGCCTCGGCACCCCCCCGTTCCCCAACTCCTCCGCACTTCAGCCGCGTGCCCGACCGTGTCCTGAATCCGATTGCTTCATGATCCATCTCGATCCCATTCAATCGTCCATCGTACACCCCCCCCGCCTCCCGTGCCGGTGCTGCGAGCTCCGGCGCTGAGCCATACTTCGTCATCATGTTTTGGAGATTCGGCGGCTACGCCAATGTCTCCACCATCGACACCATCCTCGATAAACCCGACTTCACCCTCGAGGAGCTGCTAGAGGAGAGCGACTTGATCCAGGAGCTCAAACAGCACAATTCTAAGCTCATAGAGTTCCTGCGCGAGGACAAGGTCCTCGAGACCCTGCTTGCCTATGTCGTCGCCCCAAAACTCGAGCCTGTTGCCGCACCAGACATCGCCACCGACGAACCTGCCGGCGACGATCAGACCAAGGCCGAGAACCGTTTGTTGCCCTTCTCGCGACCACGCGCATCGTCACGCGTAACGGAGCCCGATGTCGACGACGAGGAGGAACAGGAAAAGAAGCGCAACCGATATGCCTTTATCTCTTGCGAAGTCTTGAGCTCCGATACCTGGTCCATCTACGAAGCCTTGGCCGAGAACCTCCAGTTAGTGCGAGACTTTTGGAAATTCCTATCGCGACCTGCCCCGTTGGATCCCCTACAGGCTAGCTACTTCACCAAGGTCAATGAATCTTTGTTTGAGAAGAAGACCGAGGAAATGATGCAGCTGCTGATGAGCCTCCCGGACGCTGTGCCCGACTTGCTTCGCCATGTCGAGTGCCCCATGGTAATGGATCTTCTATTGAAGATTATTGCCCTGGACCGTAACGAGGGCGGCCAAGGCGTGGTCGAGGTATGTTTAATCCGCCGTGATTATTTTGCGCACCGCTGACAGCGATTTCTCTAGTGGCTTTACTCTAAAGAAATTATCCCGACTCTGCTGGCTTGCCTTGGCCCCGAGCACAACTGGGTCGTTCAGACCGCCGCGGGCGACTTCATCAAAGCTATCATCACAATATCCGCGAACGCTTCCCAGAACGAGCAGCAGTGCATCGGTCCCAACGAGCTGACCCGTCAGCTCGTCTCAAAACCTTGCGCCGAGCACCTAGTCAACTATATGCTAGGCGGTGGAAATCCGCTGACTGTCGGCGTCGGCATTGTTATCGAGGTCATCAGAAAGAACAACTCAGATTATGACCCTGACATGGGTACCGAAGCCAACGCCGTCCCCTCCAGTCGCGACCCTATTTACTTGGGGACGCTTCTGAGGCTATTTGCTCAGAACGTGCCCAAATTTATGAGCCTAATCATGGATACACCTTCTCAGAAGAACAAGATCGATTCTACCTTTGGTGAAAAGCTGGAGCCGCTGGGCTTCGATCGTTTTAAGACCTGCGAGCTGATGGCAGAGCTACTGCACTGTAGTAACATGGGGTTGTTGAATGAACCAGGCTCGGAAGAGGTGATCTCTGTGAGGGATGTAGAGAGACACCGCTTGCGAGCTGAAGGGAAGCTAGCTCCTTTGAAGGAAGAGGATCCCGCGGGAGACGACTTGACCATGAGACGCTCCCACGCGGCGCCTGAAGAGGCTCGACGCCTAGAGGTCACAAACGCTGACGATGATGGTTTCGAGGAGGTGGAGCCCAGCAAAGAAATGAGCGAGGACACTTCTCACGAATTTGTCAAGGCCGAGGACGATATCCCGCCTCTCTCTGTTACTTCGCTCTTGGACAAAGACGAGGATGACTTTGTCGACGAGCCGCTCAGCTCCCCAAGGCTGGCTGTTGGACCCGAAAAGATCAACGAGCAGCAGTTTGAGGAGCCGGACCTGGTGGTCGCGCCGCTATCACCCACCAAGGCCAAAGCAGCAGAACTCACTTCGCCCAGCGAGCTCACAGAAGCCGAACAGATCGGTGTATCCGAGCCAGATACCGTTGAGAAGGTTGTGCAAGAGACGGCTGCCGAATTGTCGAAGACAGCAGAGGCTACGCCGACTGACAACGCTTACAAGGATGATAGCACAGACTCATCTACTATCTTGACACCTGCCACTTCGGAGCCGGAGATTAAGCTGGATTTGAAGGATATCCCACTTTTGGAGACTGAGCTTCCCTCCAAGATTCGGGACCTCTCGCCATATCCCGAAGACAGACCAGCACCGCTCTTCTCGGCACCCCCTCCGCCAGAGTCGGGTGCGGACAGGCCGCCTCAAGCGGCTGGGCATTTGACGGCGGATGCACCGTCTAAGGTGGTCGCTAGTGGAAGCGGTAACGAATCGACTATCATAGATGAGACGGAGCAAACTTCCGATTCAAGACTGGCTGCAGAGCAGTCGAGGGAAGAGATCGCATCTGGAGAGCCAGTTGTAGGAGATTATCTCAAGATGCAATTTGTCGAACATCGTGTGGTACCAACCATCTTGGTTAGTTGTTTCCAAATCAGATCCTGGCATCGCTAACCCATATAGACGTTCTTCTTCTCCTACCCTTGGAACAACTTCCTTCACAACGTCGTCTACGATATTGTACAACAGGTTTTCAATGGTCCTATGGATCGGGGCTACAACCCCACCCTTGCCGTCTCTCTTTTCGAGTCCGCAGACGTGACGAGCGCGATTATCAAAGGTCAACAGGCAAGTGACGAGTCTCAGGCCAAGACTAAGACCCGCATGGGCTACATGGGGCATCTCACCCTCATTGCCGAGGAGGTGGTCAAGTTCACGGAGCGACACCCTCCTGAGCTGCTCTCTGAGACGGTGCTGGACAGAGTCATGAGCCAAGATTGGATTAACTACGTCGAAGGTGCTCTGGCAGAAACACGCGAGCGAGACAATGCCATCCTCGGGGGCGTACGACCCGAGGTTGCGCTTGGTAACAGAGCTGGCATGGGTGGCAGTGGCCTTGGCGGCGTTGGCCTGTCAAGTTTGGCGGGCAACTCCTCCGCAGGAGGTTCCAACGCTCTCGCAGAAGCCGGTCTCAATGGTGGCATTGAGTTGAGCGAGACTGGCGGCAACGGCATCGGCCCATTCACTATTAGTGCGGGGACGTTGATGTCTGGATTCGGCAGCAGCAGCGACGAGGAGGACGACGATGGGGATGGGGACGACGAAGATGCGAATTCCGAGGTGAGTGGTGATTCTACCGATGATGTTGGCGCGGATACGGACATGGATTCTCTTGGGCGCACTGGCATCGTGGACTCTCCAGAGGATGTGATTATGGGTTCGCCTGAACCCATACGACTTGACTCTCCGGAGCCTGGAAGTATGTTGGGCATGGCGATGGATTCACCTATGAACTTCGGTACCGTGGGTGTGTTGTCGGAGGACGAGATGGAAACGAGTGAGGGGCACCGATTTCAAGCCGAACAGATCGAGAACGTCACCGGGCCTTCAGAGGCAGACGCCCCATAGGAAGGGATTCGGCAAAATATCCGCCATAGCCACTTATCGAGCGACTCTCCAAAAGTCATGCGAGGTGTGCCAGACAAAGACGATGTGGACCTGGAAGACCTCGAGATGTTTGAGGATATTGATCTCGGGGATCTCACCAGGCTTATCGCCGAGACGAAACATTGAGTAGATGATACCACGCGTTGCTGGGTTACTGTACGGGATGGAAGGAGGCGAGCCACCATCTTGTAAGGGGTCAAGACAACCCTGGGATATATATAGTTGTACGAGAGAAGGGAGTGAATCGAGTTAGGGCTGCATGTATGGAGAGGACAGAAATGGAAAGGGGGACCGTCGCGATGTCAGAGTTCAAACAGGATGTCCATCCGCTGCCTACTCACCTTTCATAGTGTCTGCCTACTCGATGGCCTCTGATGCTGATTGCTCCTCATAGTTCCGAGCCTACACCGACCCCCTCAACAACGCTGGGGCTTCAATGGAACCGCCCTCAATCCCACCACCTCCGCCGCCTCCCCCGCCGTTGAACATTCCCCCTTCTCGGGCGAGGCTTCAATTAGCGGCACGATTGGCCATGCACCAGAAGCACCACGAGGACACGCCTTCATCTGCCGATCAAAACGATGATGATGACGACGACAACGACGATGACAACCCATCTGACCCTTTTGCGGATACGGAAGAAGACCTCGACGACGAAGACGGAGACGGCCAGGATGACGACCCTCGAGGATCTTGGTGGCGGGGCGTTGTCAGGAAGCGAGGAAAGACGGACGGCAACGAGTCTGACGATGAGCGTGAGGAAGAGGACGACGACGAGTTTGGCGACTTCGCCATGGCAGAAGATGACCGCGCTAGCGACGACGATGATGACGGCGGAAAGGTAGTTTTGAAGCCTCTGGCCATCAACCCTGCAAAGGAGGGAAGCAGAGGACTTAGCGGCCTCTGGCCTTTTGGACTTTCCAAAGCCGAGAAAGAACGCGAGCGACAAGATGGCTCCGACGAAGGCGGCTCCACGGCTCCCGCGGACGAGAAAGCCGACGCAGAGGAGAAACACGCAGTGGAGGTCAAGGAAGCCAAGAGGAGGACAAGTATAGAGGATCCGGACGACGAAGAGGTGGTTGTCTGAGCGTCGTACTTGGGCGAGTCGTGTTTCGAGGCAGTAGATGGCCATAGATCTGGAAGCATGGCTGGATATTCGGAATTGGGGAGGATGTAGGTATGTGTAATGATGGTGCAGGGGGGTGTGCGTATACGGGGCGAGGTCATACTGTACTATATAGGTCTTTTGTTTCGATTAGGTTTGATGTGTTGTATGTAGAACGTGGTATGAAATGGAAGATGTGTTCGAGAGTGTTGTGGCCCCTGGTTACCTAGTAGTCCATTCACAGATCGTCCTGTTCTTCTCAGAGAGGATGTTGCTGCTGAAATCGTGGGATGCCAGATACACACAGCCACCTTGTCATTCAAAAGCCAGCCCTTCATCTCTGCTGTACTTCATATTCACTACCGCTGCCTCGTCACTACTCTAAACCAATCTCCCGCTTTCCCCCTCCATCCCGTAGCATTCTCATTCAACCGCGTCCACGTCCGATTCTGCGTTATCGACTCCCCTACAGCCTGCCTCACATCACCTTCTAGCCCAAACCCATAAACCTGATCGCCCGCAACCCCCGGCACCAATCCGTATCCGACCTTTAAGTCTTGCGCTCTCCTATCGCCCTGCCACTGCACGTTGTCCAGTCCCTGGCCCTTCGCCGCAGCGAGAATCGAGGAGAAGCGCGTGTTGCGCGTGAGGCCTTCGTCGCGTGTGGCCAGCACGCCTGAGATGAGGGCGCCGATGGCAATGGCAATGGTAACGGCGTAGACGGACCAGAGCTCGGCTGCGTGGTAGAAGTAGCAGTTGGTTGTGCGTTCGCGAGAACAGGGGTATTCTGTTTCCGCGCCGCCGACGGTCACGCCGGAATACTGGCTGGGGTCGTTGGCCCAAGAGACGGCGATGAACTGCGGGTTCGATAGTAGCGAGAGGATCATCTCTTCGTAGAGCTTCTGCACCTCCTTTTGGAAGTTCTTGATGGGCAAGTAGTTGTGTCGCTCAATCAGCCGTGTTTGCGTGGCCTTGGTCTCGGACACGTAGTAGGGCATCCGAATATTCCCGTTGAGGAAATCTCGGAATTGTTTCCCGAGCGAGTGGTAAGCACCGGTTCGACGGTATCTGCGAATGTCTTTGGGGTATATGTAGTTCTTGTCTGGGACTGCGGTAGTGTTGTCCCAGGTTCCGTCTTCAACGTCAAAGTCTCCAGTGTATTGCGTGTCAATGATCTTATTGAGGAAATTCCGTTCTGTGACGTTATGGGACTGAAACCCACCAGTGTAGTTGAAGTGCACCTTGTACTTGGTTTCATAGTGTTCACATCCAAAGATCGTCGGCGTGTAGGCATCAAACCAGCCGTCCACGGTGTTGTTCTCCGGCTGATGCTTGGTTGTGTTATCTACAGCAGCATACCCAATCCAAAGAACCGGCTCCGTTCTAAAAGCGCCCAGTTTCTCGGGGTATGGCGGCTTCATCTTCGGGTGCCCTCCGGATCCGGTGGAAATCTGCTGCGCAGCATAGTCCCCCTGGTTTGCGATGGCGAGGTACGAGTGGTTCCCGTAAGGGAGTATAACGCTGGTGTTGAAAGGGGCTTCTGCGTCGCCCAGCTTCTTCACGGGCGAGTCTACTCCGGAAGCTAGTTGTTCGCATTTATAACCCGGGCCTATAAACTCAATGGTGAAGGAGCAGTTCCAGCCTACGCCGCAGATGTCCTGCGCAGCGTTCTTTCTCATGATGGTCTGCTGGAGATAAGCACTCATCCAGGCCACCTCAGAGTACTGCTGGCTGCTATCCGTCCAGTAGTCGAATGAGTTCGGATCGTTTGCATCTTGCGTATCAGAGGTTGTATTCCAGAGGGACACGGATAGTTCAAAAAGCCCTTGCACGGCAATTGCGTCCCGCCAATCCTTGGTCTCTTCGTGGGTGAAGTTGAGAGTACGAACGGAAGGGCACATGGCGTCTTCCCGCTTCGTGAGAGGCGTCACGGCAAGGGTTTCAGACGTCAAGATGACGACCAGCGGTGTTGCCCAGATATAGAGAGCCAAGCACATGGCCACCTTGGCGCTGCGGAAAACCTCCCAGTTAAGCCAAGCCGACAGATCTTCCACCGCGGCGAAGAGAGAGTCGACGGCGCCTATGGTGAGAATCTTATGGCGTACCGTCTGCCATGCTCTCTGTTGAAAGGCAAACATGACCGTCGCAGCAAAATTGGCCTTGGCGAGGAACGCGAGGGCGGTGCCATAGCGCAGCATGCGAAGCTGGTCCTTCGCCTCCTTTCCGTGCAAGCTGTGGTAGAACAAGTGATGGCCGGCGGCGAAGAGGATCCCCACGATGAGGAAAGCATACATGTTCCACACTGGTTTCCAATGGTTGTCGTACCATTCCACAAGACGTGGTCGTGAGTGAAGATTTCCCTGGCCCGGCGGCGTATAACCGTATCCGGGTTCTGCATTGAAAGTGCGTTCGGCGTCGAGGTCGCTCAGCAGATCAGTTTGACTCTCTGCTCGAATGTGGCCTCGTGCAGGTCGTACATCCGGGAGTTGCTTCAACGGCCTCCACGTATCCAGCGGTATGCCATATCCTACTTGGCTTGGCCGAGGAGATACTGGGGGAAAGTAGGCATTTCTAGAGAGGTCGGGCGTCGAAAAATTGCTGTCATAGAAGCCCGGTGAGTCGAGATATGGCGACGGAGCTGGCGACGGAACAGGGGACTGAGCCTTGGCGGCATCGAGAGACGTCGGAGGCTTCCTCACATTGACGCGGCTTGGCTGCCACTCGTCAGACAGTGTGTTCTCTCTCAAGGGCTCCATTGATGCAGATCATGAACGATCCAGGCAAGCGTCTTCTTCTCACCACGGAGAGGGCCACGCTATGTGATGGCAAAGACGATTTGGAGGCTCAGTTTAGGCTCTTCTTCCTACCGTGTCTCCCCCGCGGGCAGCTGCCGCGGTAGCCACGTATCCTGGCTGGTGTTACGCTGGGGATATTACGCCTCGTTCTGTTTCCAGGTTCTCAGTGTGGCAACAGGCAAGTTGTATGACTGGTCGTGTTAGTTGCAGACGGTGCAGAGCTGAACACCTGATACACGTCCAGCCAACTAGCGTCCCAGCCATTGCAGAGCCAAGAGGCACTGCATTGGAGGAAAGAGGCGGAGGAGAGCCCGGTCAGCAGCCGAAATAGAAATTATAGATATTGGAGCCCGACGGGGATAGATCCCTGTTCCTTGTCTTAGTTTGGTACGGGTACTGTAACAACTGCGCCGCATTTGCTCGTCTATATTTGTACATTTGAAAGCAAGTGGGCAACTGAATAATAGTCAAGTATAAACACACACTGTGATGATAGCATTCGAGAACTTTGAGATCTCGATTATGCGAACTTCCAATTCCAACCTCGCCGTCTTCTCATCGGGCTCCGGCGACTGAAAACTATTTGTGGCGAGGTCCAGACCTTTGTACCCTGTCGCCGAGATGTCGCTCGGGCTCCAGTATTGAGGAGCCTGCATATGTAGAACATGGGCCATCAAATTGACATTACAATAAAATGGTACAGTGAACGCTTTCTTCTTACCTGATAAATTGGCAGTCGTTGCGCACTTTTGTTTTCCGAAGTCTGCTCCTTTTGGTGCCCGATCCATCCTCCTCACGGCACAATCATCATCGCGTTGCAGTCCGAATTAAGTTCTCACCTAAACTGAAGTCTCAAACTTAAGTAAAGCTGCCTAAAATGGCCTGCACTTTTAGTTGCTGCTACGTGATGTACACGCAGGTACGCAAGTAGATGTATAAAGCTGGTCATCTACCAAATTATCTTTTAGCTCTTGTACAATACTTTCCGCGGAAAGGCAATGTCTTCGCGCAACGGTTACTACAACTTGGCTTAAACAAGTACTTTGTGTAATTGGGCGCCCTTACAATCGTGTGTTTATGAGCATAGGACGTCCCAAGCTCACAAACAGTATCCTTCTTCGCAACATGTGCCTAGGTAGGTAGTAATCAGGTAGGACTCTTTATTACCTCCCTCCGCAACATACTTCTCATAGCATCCTCTTGCGACATCACTTCTTACATCGATCCTAGATTGAGCAAGCTCACTCTCTCCGACTTTACTGTTCTCCAAGCGTTGCTCGGAGATACGTGCCGATTACTCGCCTCGCCGCCTTATAAACCTTTTGCCATATTGGATGACGTCGGTGGTGGGACTCGTATCGTCTAGTCACCAAGTTGTAATGATAGAATGGAAGACATGCTTCAGCTTGCATGCTGCTATCTACTGTTAGCTTCACGTTGTGACACATGTCTCGGACAACACACCTAAGAGATGTCACGTCCCTCAGCTGCACCGCGCTTTGTTGACACTCGCTGATCCTTAACCAGCCGAGGCTTTGGCCCCCTTGAACGCCATTGACAAGGAAAGACCAATAACACTTTGAAGATTCAAGTGTAGTTGATCGATTTGCGAAGATTTTAGCACTAGTCGCAGAACTTCCCGATCAAACATATGCAGGTCTCACCAATATCGGCGATTTTGGACGTTGCCACACGACGTAGCCTATTGACTTGTGCTGGAAAGCGGGAGCCCGAGAAACGGAGATTAGGAATTGTAAGAACGACCCGGTCCTGTTGTGAGAATGCATGGTGGAACCCCCGAGTTTGCTCTCGACCTATAAGTGATGCCAAATCGTCGAGTTGAGCTTTTTCCGATTTGTGACTATATCTTCGCTCGTCACGAATGAATCACTAGAGTTCTCCTCTACCCACACGTCGCGATATTTCCAGTTCTCAAGTCAATTTAATTATCTGGCATATTCAGAAACTCTGTAAGGCGTACTAGTACGCAATACGGCACGACGCTCGCCCAGCATGACCCGTTGCAGTTCTACTCCTTATTATCGGCGTCGTGCCTATCAGATGCCACAATGGCTGCCCGATAACTCGGAAATGTCGAGATCATGGGCCCGAGACTTTGTCGAAGACTTGGATAAGAAAGATGGGCTGCTAGAATCCAATCTCTGGCCCGAGCCCGTCAAAGACCTCGACAAGCTGATCGAAAGCTCACCACCACTACGCATGCTAGCCTCAAGAATGTTCGACGAGACTCCGAACAAGGACCCGTACAAGAACGATCCGACGAAATACGCGCAAGTCAGGGATTATAAGCACATGCTTGGTCTGTTTGCTGTGATCATAAAAAATATTGCCCCGAGATGGAGCATGTATGAATTCGATTCCGGGTTGATCGGGTGTCCCTTCAATGCTATCCTAGACTGGCCCATGGCGACTCGGAGTGGCTTCGCCTTCTTTCTCAACACCGAAGTAAACCAAAAGCTCAAAGTCGTTCTTGATACTTGGAGGGATGATGTTCTCACGACGAGTAAGTCGCAGTACGTCATCACCAGCGGCAAGGATGGGTGGCTGAGCAAGGAGGCTCTTGATGCGATTGAGTCAGACACCAACATTGATGGGCAGCAAACGCTGTCTTTCGAAGAACTTTTCAAATGCGACCGGGAGAAAGACCCGGTACATTGGGGTTTCAAGTCATGGGACGATTTTTTCGTCAAGGAGTTCAAGGACATCGACAAACTTCGACCAGTGGCTTACAAGAACGACCCTAGTTGGATTGTCAGCTCATGCGAGTTGAGACCGTACGCGCTCCAAACTAATGTCAAGGCACACGATTCTTTCTGGATGAAAGCTCAACCATACTCGGTGAACGAAATGTTGCACGGTCACCCGAATGCTCGCCACTTCGTCGGAGGGACAGTCTTTCAGGCGTTCCTAAGCCCTACCTCCTACCACCGATGGAGCTCGCCAGTGGAGGGGAATGTTGTGTCAGCTTTCGTTGTCGATGGTACATACTTTTCAAATCCCAACTTCACAGGATTCAAGGAGGGTCACAGCTCGGATCCGAACGAGGGTCAGGGATATATGACGCATGTCGCAACACGGGCAATCTTCTTTATTGAAGCGAAGCCTCCGGTCGGCTTAGTCTGCGTCATCTATGTTGGTATGGCAGACGTGTCAACATGTGAGATCGGAAAGAAGTTCCAGAACAACCTGCCACAGCCCGTCGCGAAGGGCGAGGAGACGGGTATGTTTCATCTCGGCGGATCAACATACTGTCTGCTTTTCCGCAAAGGCGTGAAGCTCGCGTGGGTCAGCGCAGCATTTCCCGGAATGACGACGAAGAATCTTCCTGTTCGAAGCGAGTTGGTGCAGGTGTACACTTAAAGTGTATGAGCTGGGAGGAGTTGAATCGAAGGGACTGATGTTGAACGACCTAGCACGTACGCGATTTATACGAACAGAATAGATTGATAAGGTTACGAGTCATGATGTTCGTCGATCACGATGTTTTACACTGCAATTTGGCTACTTTTGTGCATGAAGCGAGTTGGGGGTGATTATATTTGCCACGCTTAACCTCTTATGTAAGAAATGTGTGAGAGAGACGGTCCTTGAGGTTACTTGCAAACATCGCGACGGCTCAGAAAGTATGTGTGAACACCAGTTGTACGTAGTGAATACCGGCTGCATCAAACTATGCATGGCAAAACGTAGTCATAAACCTCAAAACTTCATCGAGATTACCCGGTATTGGGAGCCTACTTAGTTATCATTCCAAAGATAAAAGCTATAAGCTACACGTCTTCTGTCTTCTCACGCATAGCACGCTTCTCGTCAGCTTCGATTGGTGACTCAGTCCGAGTACTCTCAACACCACGAATTACTGGAGGATCCCCAAAGGTTCCAAAATAATCAAGATCATCCACCGCGAGCTTATCAGAAATGGGCCAGAAGTATTCGAGGGCCAGATAAGTCACTGCCGAGACGGCAAACCCCACGAACCAGGAGAGTTGGTATAGCCTCGTCCACGCACCCCACGACTCCTTGGGTGCAACGGCACGTTGCGCAAGGCCAGGAAGCAGAAACCACACACCCATGGGCCAAGCGATGACAGCTCGCCAGTTCCAGCCTTTGGTGTACCAGTATATGCTATGCGAAGAGTTGCCATACAAGTCGGTGAGCTTCATGGTTGTTTTGCGCAGGAGGAAGTAATCGGAGAACATGATACCCATGAGGGGACCGAGAAACACATTGAAACTTCCGACGACAGTGAGGAAGTTGGTGGCGGTGTTAAGAAGCGACCACGGCTGCATGATGAAGGCAGAAAATATGGTCACATAACCTCCACGACGAACCGTGAACCATCGTGGCAGCAATGCCGCAAGATCGATGCCGGCGACGACCGAGTTTGAAGCGATCACTATGCCAAACTGTGAGAACATAAAGGCAATACTGGCGAAAGCAACACCAGCACGTGTTCCGTGGCTGTCCTCGTTCGTTCGAATAGCATCAAGCAAGGCATAAGGCTGCCAGAGAAGCTTCTTTTCCTCAGGGTACAGTGTGGCACCGCATGATGTGCAGACGATGCCGATGCAAGCGACGATGATGGCTCCCAAAGGGACAGTGACGATTTGAGCTAGAAGCTGGTCGCGCGGCTTGCGAGCATATCTCGTGTAATCAGATTGTGACCACATGTGAGTTGCGATGCCTCCAATATTCGCTGTCACCGCCGACACAAAAGCCCAGCCCAGGGCACCGCCCTTCTTTGGCTCAACCCCTGAGACCGCGCTCACGTCTTGGAGAAGGGCGCCGCCACCGTGGGCACGGACTGTAGACCAGATCAAGAGCACGAACACAGTCGTGGTGACTGTACTTGACGCGATGAGAAACGGTTTGCGGTAGTTCTCGGGGCTAAACCACATAAGAGGGAGACAGAGGAGGATGTAGATAATGAAAGACACAAGGTCGTAGACTTTCATGGCGCCGTTGGCAAGTTCGGTATTCAAGTTGAGGAACGATGGCCAGATGCAACTGAGGAGGACTTTGAGGCATTGACTTCCGTACCAGGTATTGGTTGACGTCCAAACAAACGATAGGAAGACGCGAATAGCCTGAAAAACGTGTCAGCGAGCTGTTTCTACTGTCAAGGCAGGTTTATGCGAGAGGCATACCATGGGAAACAGATATCCCCAGATTCCCCAGTTCTGCTTCATCCACAGGGGGAACCCAACGTGCCATTTCGCACCAGGATGCCCGCCCAGTACACAGATGAACCCCACGAAAATGTATGCCACGATGATGGCGAGCATGGATTGCTGCGTAAATTGTTAGCGTCGACCTGCCAAGGATCTCCTAACTGGTAGCATACCCAAACGTTGAGTCCCAGTGAAATGAGCGAGGATCCCGTGGTCCATCCTCCAACATTGAATGAGCCTGTTATCATCCAAAGGCCAACAAACTCCCATGGGCCGTATGTGCGTCGAGAAGGAGGCAACGGGCGAGTGTCCTTGTTCACATAAATATCCACATCCGTGTCGGTGTCCCGCTGAACCTCCAGCCGACGAATGAGGCGTCGTGTGAGGGAAGTTTTGTCGGACATGATTGCTGGCGTCTGCGTAGCAGTGAAGCCACACGCAAGGGGAGAATTGGACACGAACTTGCTAGGTTATGACTTCCAAACTATGAGTCTGCAGAATCGTGAACCTGGAGATCATGGGCAACTCTTATAGTAAAGATACGCTGTATCTGAACAAAGCTATCGAGAGAGCCTCGATAAGTGTATCCGAACGTCCTTCTCTGCCGCTGCGCAAAGCCTCAAGGAGTTCATCGCAACAGATTGAGCAGCACACACAATGTCTAAGATAGGTAATGTGCTAGTTAGGATGGAGTTGAACAAATACTATCTAATCTTTTTAGAGTTGAGATACTGTCAGGCCTGATTGGTATCGTCCCAATGAGCGGGCTTTATTACGTTTAAGCGTTTAGCAGTTTAGCAGTTTAATCGTGGGGCAGTTTTGCCGTTTAATGTTGGCAAAACTGAAAGTGTATAGATCTGCAGAGAAATCGAGATAAAGATACAGATGTTAACGCTACTTATTACTCCGTTGACCAGTGAAGGGGTGACATCCACTTTCCAAATATCAACTCCGAGTCGGGAGAAACAAAACAACTTCAAGTAACAAACCTCAAGTAACTTACCTCTGTTCATTAGAGATTGACAATCAGAGACAAGCATCTACATTCGGGCAGCGTATCATCAAAGGCCCAAACATGTCGCAAATTGCTACGTTTTCCAAGGCAGACGTCACACCGAAGACAGTCACTTTGCAAAATGGCACTGTATTTAGTTTCAGTTCCAACGTCTCAACTGATTTAGACTTGATTCCGGTCATTGATGCTTCCAGAATCTGGAGCGAAGAGGTTGAAGATCGTAAAGCGGTTGCTGAAGAAGTCAGACAAGCCTCTCGAAAGATTGGATTCTTTTACCTCGTCAATCATGTGGGTGGCGCGAGCAGTGCATTCAACTTTTGCTCTGCGAAACAGTCTTCAACTGACTCCTTGATTAGGGAATTGATCAAAAGTATGCCGAGGGAGCGATAAGTCAAGCTAAGCGATTTTTTGGCCTCGCCGAGGAAAAGAAAATGGAGGTATTCACAGGGCTCGTCAAGAACGAGTATGTAGGATATCATCCAATGGAGTGTTATAACCGCAACGGGTGGAAGCGTCAAGGTTCGTGAACCCAATAGTCGTAGCCTGAAAAATAGTAGGGACTAATTCATCGACTTAGACTTGAGCGAGGCTTTCAACTGGGCATATGACCCAGCCGAAGATCCTGATGCCACAGATCCAAATGCTCCATCCGTGAGTATCTGGCCGTCTGACGTCCCGGGATTTCGCGAAGGCCTCTACGCCTACCACAGACAGCTCCTTCAACTATCTCGCCGGCTGACGCGCATCTTCGCACTGGCCCTTCATCTGCCCGAGAACTACTTTGACGAGTACATTCGAAAGCCAGAAGCAGGCATGCGCGTTCTTCACTATCCAGAACAGAAGCACTCGGTAGACGAACAAAACGGCATCGGTGCCCACACCGACGTCGAGTGCTTCACCATTGTAACACAAGACCTAGTCGGTGGCCTGGAGGTGTTGAGCAAGGCTGGAACATGGGTCAAGGCCAAGCCGATCCCTGGCTCGCTGGTGGTTAACATTGCAGACTGCTTTATGAGGCAGACAAACGACTTCTTCGTCTCGACCATCCACCGAGTCATCAACCAGAGTGGCAAGGAGCGGTACTCGGTGCCGTTCTTTTTTGGTTTCGATCGCGAGAAGCTTTTGGAGCCTGTGCCGACGTGTGTGAGCGAGGGAAATCCGATGAAGTATCCTATCATGACAGGCGGGGACTACTATACCTGGAGGACAAACACGCAGAAAGAAACAAACAACAGAAACCCAGAAAAGGTGGAATCATAGGCATGTGTGAATAGCGAGACTCTATCTAGTTATCATTTGATGAAGTACTTATGTACCAAATTCCTTAGGCGGATGTGGCCATGTAAAGGACCTCAACAGGTTTGTAGACCAGAACCCATTCTCCTCGTTGTAGTCCAGTTCCGCTATGTCCAGGAAGGATGACCAGTCGAGCCGTTCCGCCCCAGAATCCGTCTGAACAGTTCCGTCTTCTTCCAAGGCAGTTTTGGCGCTGTCGTCCAGTTCCGCGACTTGGCTGCTGAGTCGCTCCTGTGCAGACTTGGCAACCTTGCTGTACTCGTTGAAGCGCATGAGGAAGTGAATGATGGTGATCAGGACGCCCCTGAGCTCAGCGTACTCTTTTTGTGAGATGCTGTGTTTCTTGGCTACACCGACAAGCATGTAGCCCACGCCGGCTAGCTGCTGCAATAATGGCGAGCCCACGGCGCGGATGTACTCAAGAGGGATCTCATCCATCTTCTCCATCATGTACCGGGCTGTCTCACATGCTGATGGAAGGCTGGCCTCCCCTGAAATGGACAAGATCATACGCGCAAGATGAATCGTGCATAAGATGTTGGACGCCTGGAACCCACAACGGTTTCTTCCACTATCCGATGACCGTGAAGATGCCGCCTCGAATTGGGGTAGGAGTTCCTGTTGTATCTTGAACAGTCTGTCCATGACAGTCTTTGTTGCTGCGCCCTCTTGGCCCTGCAGAATTGAGGGTCGCGGCCGGCGTTTTGCGCGGAGCTCGAATACTGCGTGCTCGAGAACGCGATATAAGTCGGTTGTAGAGTTCCACCCGGAGAACCAGTCTTCGTACTCGCCATCTCGACCAGGGATGAATGCTGGATGGTGAGGGCCCGACGGATATCCAACATTACACTGAGTCTCGGAACATCGAATGAGATTTCCGAGGACACACGACATATGTACTTCGAGACGATACATGGCCCACCAAATGCGGCGCCTGACCTCGGTATCGCATTCGTCAATGCCGTTGGGCCACCGCAACTCGTCGTGGAGATTGTACAGAGCGCAGATTCCGTGGTATAAGCCCAGATACTTATGTGCCATGGGACTGTTTCCGTTCTGAGCCCCGAGCAGTGCTAGAAAGGCGTAGGATCTGATCAGGTTGATGTTGGGTTCCTCGAAATCGATGGGTACCAGGCGAGTTGCCTCATGGAGATAATCATGAGCCAGCGTGGCGCCCTCGGAAGAGGTTGTGTCGTCGCTGAACAAGGCTCCGTTGCCGACATGCTGGGCACTCAAAGCGCACATACACATGAGACTCATATAGTCTGATGGGTTCCCGGGGAATGTTCCGTCCCTCCAACCAACCCATATCTGCCTCTCGCAGAAGAATGGAAAGCTACAGCTTGTTTTAGCAATGGCTGCGACTGGTGTATAGAAGTCACATGCACCTCTTGAACAGGAGGGCTCACGTGGGATGTATTGTATCGAGATACACATCAAGCAGCGCGGTGATGACCTTTCTATTTCCCAAAGCCGATGTTCCCGAGTCATCGATGTTCGACAGCCTGCTAATATTGTCGTCCAAGTTCTTGTCAACGGCAGGGGGCTTCTGAGACTCGATTCTCTCGTGCCTTGCGGCTGAACTATTGGCTGCTTGAGGCTTCGTACCGCGCTTCTTTGGCTGGCGATTCCGAGTACATTCTCGCCCATACTCAATGCATGTTAAGCATGAGGAGGAGTTGCTAGCTCCTACGTATTCCAGCGGTACATCGCGACACTTGACGCCTCGGTGGTGGCAGAAGTCGCAGGCTTGAGAAGTACGTTTTTGTCTAATTCGAGCTGGAAGCATTGGGGCAATTGATCAATATCATGGGTATCGTTGATGAAATCGGATTAATTGGGGTACTGTCATGTTTTTGGAGGTGTACAAAGTGTAGTGTTCGAGTCAAGCGCGAGATAAGGCCAAGGTCCTTATCACTTGGTATTAATAAGAGATCAGTGCCCAGCATTTTGACGCGGATAACATCAACCAGAAAAGCGACGCGACCTAGTGGTATTTGCAGTTATGTATGTCTGAGATTCACCCGAAGTAAACTGGTTGTTTGTTTATGTTTTGGATATATTCCAGTACATAAAACACCTAAATCCTACTCTGCTAATTACCAGCTCGGATCTTTGCGACGTGTTCCTTTGCTTTGACGATGTTTGCATCGTTGTCCCAGATGCCCGTCACGCTGGGATGGTTGATAACCTTCTGAGACCATTTGTAAAAATGGGGCGCCTTCTCTGATAGCTCTTCGATATAGCTTTGGGGGATAACACCGCCCTTGGCGAAAGCGAACAGACGCAGAACGAAAGAACCTGTCAGGGCCTTGGAGGAAATGTCAGTACATATGGATCTTGAGGCAAGGGTCTTTCGCCTATGCCGTGATCGTGCGCAACGTACCTCTGCTAGAGTGAGCTTCTCGCTTCCTCCAAAGTAGGGAGCAGCATCAGCTAGAAGCGGCTCAACCTCCTTCACGATAGCTTTGGTGAACTCCTGGCCAGCGATGACCAGTTCCTCATCAGACGCGCCACTGAAGAACTTGAACACGTGAGAGTTGGCCTTGCTAAGGTAGGCGTCCACGAAGAACGCGATCCGGGCACGTTTCAAGGCACCGCCCTTGTCGTTAGAGGCGGGGACGAGATGAGAAGGGTAGGCATCGGCTAAGAATTGAGCGACGATGCCTGACTCGGTGATGATTTCGCCGTCGTAGACAAGTGTAGGCACTAGACCTCGCGGGTTGATCTTCAGATACTCCGCGGTTCGTGGGGTTGAGAGATCAATGATCTTCTCCTCAAACGGGAGGCCGAGTTCCGCAAGGACGATGTGAGCGCGGTGAGCCCCTGGCAGGTGTTAATAAATTGAGATAACAAATGGAATGCATCCGTCCGATAAACGTGGAAGGTTGTGACTTACATGGGCAAGCATGGTTGGTGTAGAGGGTGAGCTTGTGTGAAGAAGACATTGTGAAAGATTGAGACTGATGTGAGAGTATGCGAAAAGCCAGGCCAACAGGTTTCACTGGGCGAGACTGGCTTCTTATAACTCCAGCAAGACGAAGCCCCCCCGAACAGCTATACAGGCTTTTGAGCATTATTAATGGGCTTCAACCAACCCGGATGCGGCCGGACAGTTCTACGCTCCCGAGTATCAGCGACTGTGCCTGAGACAATTGGTAACGAACCTTGCACCATCGGCCGGCGCGCTGGCAAGATGTACTACGGTACGTCGTAGTTACCACGCCATTTTGCAGAGGCATTGTAGAACTCCGTTTTGGATTTGTCAGTAACGGCAAGCATCTGCTTTCGGGGATGCGGGGGGAGGCTTCGCCATCCGCGCATGCTAAGACGTGTATGGTTACTGACAGTAATAGGCTGCATTTAGACGTGTTTGATACTGAGGAACTGCTGCTTTGTAATGCGCGTTCGCGAGGGCATGGCTAGTCCCAGTCTGGTTGGAGGTTAGGAGGGTCTGGAAATACGGCATTTCCCGGATATCCAAAACTATGTTAAGCAGATTCCTCGTGGCTGTCTCCCGGGATTACGGCCTAGATATTGATTAGATTTCAAAGATTGTTTCCCATACTAGATGAAGTCGATATGAGTTGGTAAGCTTCTTATTTTTTACATGTATTTGAGACGTCGTGGAAAGTTTGCAAAGGATGCGATCGTATCCTGGCATCTCCGGTCTTAGACTTCGGCGTCCGGACATAAGAAAAGTCCGCCGGTTGAATAGATCAAGATTCGGCCGCGTCGCATCTACACAGGCCTTTCTCATAGAATTATCCCAAAAAGGAAAACTTAGCACTGAGAGTCGGGTTGGCAGTTCCTTAGTGAACATACCTGTATTCGCTAAGGACCAGAGGATGTTAGCTGATGGGGTGGCACTGGCGTTGGTGTGGGCGCGGATGTGTGCAAAACCATCATTATACAAATGACCACCCCGATGAAAGTCGCAAACCAGACAGTCAATTCTTTCACCTGTTTCTGATGGAAATATCCAGGCCTAGAGGTTTCCGCAAAAACCCCTCCCTCGTTTCCATGACTCCTTGTCGCAGCTCCACCGCGTACCTCCTCGCCCAAGTTGCCGCTATCAGCTTCATCTCCATCTCAGCTACATTTCTCCCCACGCAAGCCCTCGGTCCATGGCTGAAGGGAATGAATGCATTCTTCTGCCGCTCTGTTAGGTTCTCCCACCGTTCTGGCCTGAAGTCTTCCGCATCCGGCCCCCATATCTCTTTGGAGTGATGAATACTGTATGTTGGGACACTGAGGACCGTACCGGGAGGAAAGTAGTGGCCACGAATAGTGACGCCTGGGGAGTTTTCTGGTATCTGTCGCGGCAGGCCAATGCCCGAGGTTGAATGATGGCGAAGAGTTTCGTTAAGAATGCAGTTGAGGTAAGGGAGGTCCCTAACCATCTCAAATGCCGGGGTCACGCCGTCGGGAATCGCAGCGTCGAGCTCTTTCTGAAGCTTTTCAAGAACACCTGGCGTACGGACAACATGATACAAGAGAGCGCACGATGAGTTTGACGTCGTATCACTTCCTGCAATGAGCTGAGTCAAGGCTTCGGCTGTTAATTCCTCTCTCCCCAGGGGCTCGCCCTTCTCGTCCCTGGCTTCCATAATACGTGAGAGAAGATCCCTTCGCGCAATTGGGGGTGGGTTGTCCAGCCTGCCTTTCACCCGCGCAATGGCAATTCCCGCGAGGTTTTGAACCGCACTGAGGCCGTTTCTGAAGAACGGATCTGGTAGCCATTTGGCGTACGGCTTCAGCTGCGGGTAGCAGCCCAGAGTGGCGCTCACTTCGCCTCTTCGGTTCAGGATCTGAATGGCAGAGGCGAACATTGGTTCACTGTCGGGTGTACTTCTGACCTCGGCAATGTCAGCGCCGTTGGCAAGCATTCCAAAAGGTGCGCCAAAAGCCAGGTCACCGATGATGTCAAAGGCGAGGTAATTGAACCACGTGAGGCAATCAATGAGGGCCACTCGGTTGCCGTCTTGTCGTGGAGCTTCACTTGATGCAATAAGCTTGTCGATTTGTGCGACGAAGAGTTCCAAGTTCTCGTGCATGTATGGTTCGAATTCAGTGATAGACTTGGCTGAGAAGGTGTGTGAGATCATCTTGCGCTTGCGGGAATGCTGGGCGCGATCGCGAGTATTGAAAAGTCCGCGCTGGATGGAAACGAAGGCATCATAAAACTCGCTAGCAGTGTCAGCATCTGCAGAGGAAAGTCATATGGAGGTGACCTACGACTTCAAGAAGCCGTTCCCGTGTCCGTATACGACAGAAATGGCTGCGTCATCGGCGATGCTAACGTGGTTGGGCTGGATTCGCACAACTGGCCCGAGATGCTTGTGAACCCGATCCACGGTGCTATATCTTACGCCCTGACGACAGACGGAAAGAAGCCATAGGTTTGAGAACTGCGCCGGAAATGGTGCCGGGATACCCCTCAAGTGTCCAAAAGTGACAAAGTATGAATAGAGATAGGAGGCAACGAGGATAGTAATGCCCAGCGGGACTACCCACCAGGAGAGAAGGACATTTAACAAAGCCATCGCAAGCGGCCGAGTGTGAGTGCCGGTATGATGATAGAATTTAAAACACTTGATGAAGGTCGTTTTATAGCGTTTCGAAACTCAAGTCACTGAGAGTACTGTAGGACTATTAAGTTAGAGACTTGTCGCAACTCCCATCAACATGAGGAGAGCCGTTCGAAGTGCCGCTCACGGCCCCGCAGTGTGCAAAGGCCGGTAGTGAAAGACGGCTTTGGGTCAACGGTGACACTCGAGGAGGGCGATCCTTGGTCTGGGGTAATTGTAATGCTGTGACTGGTGAAGGGAGATCCATGTCCATACATGAAATTTTCTTCCCCCAGGTTTATTGATGAAGCTAACAAGTGCGAGCCGCCCGAGCCACCCGGCAACCCCGCAAGCTAAGAAACGGCGCGCAGATCAGTGAGATCACTGACGTCCAAATTTGACAGGCGTAATAGCAAATGCTTCATGTGGGATTGTATTTATCCTGTGGAAGACGACACATTTCATGATTTGTTGCCTACAAAGGTCGCTCACCAGCTTGGGTATTCGGAGACGTCATTGAGGGGGTCAAGTGTGGGCGAATGAACGGGAGCCATCGGACGCTTGAGGCCAAGTCAATCTGCAAAAGAGGAATTGGATTATGCGGGGGAGAGTCTCGGAGTCTCGGTATCTGATCGGTACATGCAAACGGCAGTACGTATGTGCCAAAAGAGAAGACTCAAGAGTTCAAACGTCATATTGGTAGCATCGCGAACTGCACAAAGATAACTTCAATTGAAACCAAGCCTGTCATAAATATCAGGGTTCTTTGATCTAGGTTATGAACAGCATTGCCTGGCTTAGTCGAACATCTGTGGTCGCGTTAATAGTTTGGCAAGTATAAATGGGTTTACACTACTACGTATCAATCCCGCCGTGGATACTCTTAAGGAACGTTCGAAGCGAGCGCCCTCTTTATGTTTTTCTTTTCTTTTATGGTTAATCTTCGTTCAATTATGAAATCTATTAAAGGTGTTAATCTAAAAGCATAGCGAGTTTTGTGTTTTAGCTAATCTCAAGCTCTCAACTCCAGACACTGCTAGAGCTCACGACGTATACCGCACAATATCCGGTTCTGTCGAGTGCTTCTTACCCATTCTTTCATCAGCATACGAGAGCGCCCATTGCTTGAACCGCACAAGTTCAAAATCTCTCACCCACCCTTGCCTCTGAAGGGTGCTTATGGCATCCTCAACCCACGTTACACAGCTTTGCTGCGGATCGATATTTTTGACCGGTAGACGGACTTCCTCAAAAAAGGCCTTCAACTCGGTAGCCGATAATTGGTCTGGTATTTTTCCAGTAATTATACGACCAAGAAGCGTACCACTAAGACCAGGATCGTCAGGTCCCTTGACTCGAAACCACCAGTCCATGCTAGGGTTCGTCATTCGGAACGTGACGGGGTCGATTTCGGATGCGTCAGTGGCTTCAAAGACATCACAGTCTTGTCCCTGACTTGGCTCAGGCATGACGATGATACCCCAGTGGTATGCTTCATATCCCAAAATTCGCCGCGCGTTCCCAACAGAGAGTTGCCCTCTATCGTACAAAGCGAGAGCAATTAGTTGTACCATAGTAGTTTCTAGAATGGCTCAGAAGCTAATGTCAGGCTGTATCAGCACCAAGGTGATATTTCGAGACCTCCCTACTTACCAGTTCATATGCGACGAAACACGTAAAATTATCCAGAAGAGAGGAGGCAAATTAAACCAGATGGCTCTGTTCAGAAATACACCGTTCGCGAACCAGTGCCACCAGGCTCCTTATAAGCCGTAACACGAGCCATGAGTGGGCTATACTCAGCATTAGGGGAGCTCTAGGGACCTCCAGCATTGCAAAACCAACAACATGGTGCTACATTGAGTAGTGCTTGCTGGGTCCTTGTGGGAATTGGTAGTCTGCTTGAAATGTTAGCGCCCACGCTTCCACGCCTGAAACAGCCCATTCCCTCATTAATGGCTCTTTTGGACAGCCAGCGCTTGAAAGTAGCATGATGGTTCTCCAAACGCTCTTGTTATCGTTGAAAGATATCTCGGCGGCTAATAATACAGTATAACAGGCTCACGGCAGGCTCGGGACTGGTTGGCTCATGCAGCTCTTCATACATTCCATGCGTGGTGGTTACAGAGCAAAGCCAGGTTTATTCAAGGCGGTCACTACCGTAATACAGTTCTCCCGTTATATCCGACTACTGCCATGCTGGCTTTAGTGAAGCCAGCGTCACAGACCATAGGTCTGGTTGGCGGCCAGTCCTTGCTCCACCCAGGTTGCTGAAGGATCTGAGGCTTGGCGGCTAGAACTCTCTCCGTCGCGGTACGAGATAGCCGGCGTACCCGGCTCCAGCAGCCTACTCCAGAGACTTTGTTCTGCCTCGAGCTCTGTCTCATAGCAAGGGACAGTAAGACGAAGTCAATCCTTCCAATTTTGCGAGAAGTAGTTGTAGTGCGCCTTGGTGAACTCCCAATACTCTAGATACCACCCCGTAAACCTCCAGTCAATGATTGCAGCGACACGCCCATGCCTCATAAAGATATTTCTCGGCCTAGGTCTGCATGGGTAAAGTGAGTCTGATAGCGAGATGTATGAACTTCAGCCACGTCCTTGCCGAGAAACTCTGCGACATCCTCATACGTAGATACCCTCGTGCCAAATAATGGAACTCCTTATGGTTCATAAGGCCAAAGAACTAACCGCCGATCCGACAGTCATTAGTGGTATAATGACCTCTCTGCTTCCGTGACTTGCATCGCAGGCTCACGTCTGGTTTTCGCAACTCATTCACATATTTCCGATCGTTTCACAATTCTCTTGATCGAACCAATACAGCAAAAATCAATGTGGTCGAAAGCACGAAGTTCAAATAATCGGCATACGGCATGCCATCCTCGTAGCTTGTTAGTCAGAGCGCTTTTGTCTTACATAGCGCCGACCATGACAATGGCGCGACACGCGCCCATTACCCCCAAGAAAGAAGGAATCTAAGACACCCACTGAGAAATACTTGCATGTATCTCTAAACTCACCTATGTACTTCTCATATCCTTTTCCGGGGGTTAATCATGGGCTATTTTTCTGCTCGGTGTGCTATTAGCTGTCCAATCAGTCGTGATTGAGGTTTTGCGACGTTTCCCGCCGTTTCCCGCGGGCCGCGGCCATCTCACTTACACCAGGCCGTTGCGCATATAGTTGGCCGATTATCCGGCTTATATAGAGTCAACCATCCTCTCACTTGAACGCAAAATATCAGTTGTCACACGCCTCACATATTTACGAGAGAATTTCGCATTATTTCTGTTGGGGACTAGCAGCGCAGTTCGATCCGAGGTCCGTCTCGAAGTCATTGAAAATCATCGAAGTGATGTCTCAGAAGAATGTAGTGGTGGTTGGGTACGTTGCCAAGCCCATTCCCCCTTTGCAGAACCGTTTTCCAGTACTGACCTTCAAAGCGCGGGCGTGGCCGGTAAATCACTTCGTCTCACATAGTTTCAATTGAGAGTCACTACTAACCTTCGCAGGACTGACAACGGCGTTGCTCCTCTCAAAGGACTCTCGCTACAGCATCACCATCGCTGCGAAGCATATGCCTGGTGATTATGACATCGAATATGCGTCTCCGTGGGCTGGAGCCAACTTCATGCCGTAAGTGGTGACTCTGTGTGCAGTTCACTGAAACTGGTTCGACACATCAGCCTGACAGTTTATTCTTTGTAGTGTCTCAGTAGGCGGCACACCCGCTTCTGACTGGGATAAGAATACCTGGCCGGTTCTCGCAGATCTGGCGCAGAACCATCCCGATGCTGGTATCGAGTTTCAAGGTAAGATGCTACTTCAATCATTCAGGAGCCTTGGTGAAGTTAATATTGCAGGGGTTCGTATCTTAAACCGCAAGAAGGACATTGGCAGCGCAACTGCAGAGTGGTTTGCTGAGCTTCTGTCCCCCAACCCTTGGTGGGCAAAGCTGTCTCCTGATGTATGCTCAGAACCCTTTCTGACCTAATCACAATATGATGAATACTAACCGTGTCCAGTACCACCAAATACCCGAGAATGAGCTGGAACCCAACGCCGACAGCGGCCACAGCCTCACCAGCGTGTGCATCAACACTGCCATCTACCTGCCCTGGCTCTTGTCGCAATGTCTCAAGAACGGCGTGGTCTTCAAGCGTGCTGTGTTCAAGGATATCACCGATGCTGCTCACGGCGCTCACCATAGCGGGCACCAAGCCGATGTCATCTTGAACTGCACCGGCCTAGCTTCCCGCAAGCTCGGCGGCGTGTGCGACGAAAAGGTTCATCCTGCTAGAGGTCAATGGGTCTTGGTAAGAAACAAGGCAGATGGCATGCGAGCCGTATCCGGAACCGATGATGCGACAGATGAAGCCATGTACATCATGTGTCGTCCTGGAGGAGGTGGCACCGTCCTCGGCGGATGCTACCAAGAAAATAATTGGGACTCTCAGCCCGACCCAAACCTTGCTATAAGGATCATGGAGCGATGTGTTCAAGCATGTCCGGCTTTGACTAACGGAAAGGGCATCGAGCATCTTGATATCATCAGGCACGGCGTCGGCTTGAGGCCGGCGAGAGAAGGCGGCGCAAGGGTCGAGAAGGAAAAGGTCAAGGGCACATGGATCGTCCATAATTACGGGCATGGAGGAGCAGGTTACCAGTGCTCTTATGGCTGCTCCAAAGTGGCTGTCAAATTAGTTGATGAAGTCTGTCGCGAGAAGGCCAAGCTCTAAAACACCACATAGGAAGACACGTTTTGTTTGCAAAAGCCAAACTCCCAGAAGAAATTCAGCAGAGAAACAGACTGAAAACATCATAAGGCACCTACCTACTTTATTACTTGATTTCTTGTTATCTACTCACGTAGGGAAGTTGGTCTTCAACAATTTTCTCTCTAGCTGTAATTGGGTAGTAGAACGAGAATAAAGGTCATTGTCTTCGGTGTCTTACCCTTTGGCTCCCTTTGTTTGTCTCAACGCCGAAAATTCCGTCTTGTAGCAGTTTCAGCCACAAATGTACATCCATGGATATCAGTCACAATAGCTTTGTGGCTTCATGTTCAGCCGCGAATATGAAGGCTGTTTCGCATCTTGCATTCAAACCCAAGCCACAAAGAGATAATGACAATGGCGGGCCCGTAATAGTACAGGAACAGGCTTGTTGTTCATACTAGCTGCGGCGATATAAACTACGGTGGCTGGACTTGCAACCCTACAATCCTGTACAATCACCAAGCCTCCACTTCGCAGTTGGAGGCTGAGCCGACCAGCGGACCACGGTCATATAGGTAAGCGCTCCGCCTTCTCTAATTTGCTAACAAGTTCTAGATGTGGGCATGGCCAGAATCTGGATGTCATAGTTGAGACGACTAGGTAAGCGTTCTTCCCTCCGTTACTTCTAACAAGTTGTAGATCTTATACGGCTACGATCCAAGGATGTGGTACGTAAAGCAATTGAACATGTGAGTGCTCCTATCCCCAAAGATGCTGACAATTTTGAGACTTGCACGGCCACAATCCGAATGCGATGCGCACGGCGACCAGGTAAGTATACCTTCCCCCGAAAATGCTAACAAACTCTTAGATCTGGTACAGCCATGTGACGGGGGGGACACACGAGGCGGCTAGGTAAGTATTTCTCCCCCCGAAGATGCTAACAGTTTCTAGCCTCTAGATCCCAGACCATACCCAAAGCGACCAGGTGAGTGTCCTCCTCCCTAAAGATGCTAACGAGCTGTAGATCGTAAGATCTGAGGAACAATGGGGAAGGCGACTAGGTATATGTCTCCCTCTGAAACTGCTTACGAGTTATACCTCTCAAACGGTACAGTCTAGCTGTGTGATACGCAAGGCGACCAGGTAAGTAGCCCTTCCCCCGAAATATGCTAATCATATCCTAGAGTACTTGGACTTAATTCTACAACACTCCATCATGCCACTCAATCCTCCGGGTTTTTGGTAAGTCATTCTCCCACCCAGAACACTACTAACCGTATTCTCAGACCTCGTTGAAAGAACAAAGCAGTTGTACCACAACAAAGAGCTAGTAAGTGATCCCGCTGTTTCAGGTCACTAACAGTACTCCAGGATCCGGCGGTCATATCTCCCAGACGGATGCCCGAGACGGCAAAGGGGCAGCGGGTAAACGATCTCATCTTCCAAATTGGTGACATCGTGAGACGTTATAGGAACGGGCAAAGGAAGCAGAATGCAAGCGAAAGGTCTACAATAAGAGGTTAGCAATTCTCCATCCCCCGCTGCTAACATTGAATTAGAGCACTCTTGAAGGTCCGCGTTCTGATATGGCCCAAACTATATCACGTTCAGACGGGTAAGTCGTTCTCACTTCCCAGCTGCTGACATTGTTTCAGAATACTCTTAATAATCTGTGCCACTTTGGTCTGAAAGCGGCCAGATTAAACCAAATTCGAAAGAAGTAAGATGTCCCCTCTTCTCAGTTGCTAACAGTGTGTCAGATCCGTGACCTCATCTCAACCAGATTGCATCGAATCTCGAAACAAGGCCTGGTCGAGAGCTGATTAGTGAGTCTTTCCCCAAGAATTTGTTGACTTAGTCTAGGAATTGCGTTGGGCCCGAACCCTCGTGCATCAGAGTACATGCTCAGTGCGATATTGGACGGTAAGTCTTCCCTCAAATCACTCACTGTAGACGATATCTATGCTAACAGAAGATGTATTCCGCGCTACACTATCAGATCGGACCAAAAGTTTCAACAATTATTTCTGAACCGATGACCAAATCCAGAGACATGGTACTGGGTTGCTGGGGATTTGAGAAAAGAAAGACGCAGGTCCGCTTCCCAGGGCAATGACAATCTTGGATCAATCAGATTATCAGAATGCGACACCTTCCCGAATCTATCATGTCGCATCCTAGTTTTGGCCAAGCCTCATATCTCGATAATCGATAATATGATCTTATATGAGTTTGAGACTTGCACGTCTCAAATATTGAGTTCGCTAATGTCTTTTTTTATCCATCACGAAAAGAGAATTGTGGAAGCGACAAGTTCGAAGTGGTAACAAAAGTCAAAAGCGACTTCAGTGGGCGCCTTCAGTAGCGGCCCAAAGTTCTACCGGTCCAGGCATCAGTCTTCCATTCTGAAGCCCTTTGTAATTGATTACTTCATGATTCACCAACCTCACCTTCATCTCTTGATACTTTTCTGACCTCTGCAATCATCTACCTCGCGTATTTGGTGAGCACTCATTTCTGTGCGACGTGCAAACGGTGGCAAGCACTGATTGATGCGCATATCTTAGCCGCCTCCTCGTGCAATCAGCAAAGCAAGTCTCCTGTAGAATGACCTACATGGGCTTCAGCTCCGAGGAGCTCATATCTCATCTTTCTCATCGACCATGGTACTTGAACAAAGTAATGATCACAATTCCAGAGCCTTTAGCTGTGCGAAAGTCCGTGGCAGATTACGATGATCGGCGCTCATCCGTGGGCACCCTCGAAAGACTACCACTCGAGCTACTACACGCAGTTGTTAACATGCTCGATCTCCAATCTGTTTCTCATTTTGCTTTGGTTTGTCTGCAGGCCAAGGCAATTGTCGATTCTGTACAATCATACAGCGAATTGGTGATCAATGCACCGCAAGCATTAGCAGCGCTTCTCCAGACAAATTTGGCAAGGCTTCATTCTCTCGGCCAACTACATGCGACTCTTCGATCTGAGCGTTGTGTCTCTTGTCCAGAGTATGGGACATATCTGTTTCTGCCAACGAATGAGAGATGCTGCTGGGAGTGCTTGCGCATCGAACCCTCATTTCGCGTCCTCGTGGCAAAACGGGCCATCGAGCTGTTTTGTCTCTCAACGAGGCACCTCCGTCGGCTACCACTCATGTCCAGCATACCTGGGAGTTACGGCATCACTCAAAAGAAATCTCGGCGACGCTGCAGATTGATCAGTGTCAGCGCGGCCAGAGATCTTGGAATACTAGTTCACGGGTCAGCGGCAAAGATGGCAGAAGCACTCCGATCAAGGCACGAAGGCGAAGATATCATAGCCGATTTGAGTTTCCTCCAAGGCGAGTCACATCCTCGGGGGTCGGACCCCCTCGCGGCGTCGCTTCAAGCGAGTATTCCGGACGACTCTTTGTTCGGCATGGCATCTATCCCCTTTCCTTCACTCTCAACAATGGGCGATGCACAAGAAGGGATCTGGTGTAAGGGCTGTGATTGGTCACACGAACGTTTCCGAACGGGACGTGTGACGATTGACGCTTTCTCGGATATGCTTCCTTTGGACGTTTACCCATCTCGTGTTTTGCTAGGCATGGCCAGACGCGCCAGATCCAGGAATGGCTTTCTGGAACATGTTCAGCACTGTTATGGTGCCCGCTGTTTGCTTTCAGAGCTGCAGGATCAATCGCCGGCATGATTGCCTTTAAAACCTTGCTCGGTGCGCAACTCCGTGGTCTCCGAATCAATAACAGGTTGCTCAAACGCTTAGTTTGACGCTTCTACGGCTCGTACCAACGGAAACACTTTAATGTTGGTGTTCCTGAGGTGGTTGGTGGTTTAGGCACTGTGCCAGCACCGTACTCACAGCTTTGATTTTTACGGGTGCTTCCCCAGCGGATTCTTATCTTTTCCATCAGCGTTAACGCTTGAGCAATGCAAGAAAGCTCGAGGTGAAATTGCAGGCATAAATCATCCGTCTTGTCAATACTCGCTGCTCTTTTAACTTGGCTGGCTAATCGGTCACGGCTTGCCACTTTACTTGACGCTTTGGAACCGATACTTCTCGAATGAGGTATGTCTTCAATCAAACACCGTACCTCAAGCAGTCAGAATCGTGCCCAACTAACAAAGCCTTAGCCTTTTCGATCAGCTCACCCGCAACGAAACCAAACGAAACGGATTGCACTCGGCCTTGTCCCGCAGCGAGATGTGTGTGCAGTATTGGTATCTATACACGTGCGGATGTAGAAACGGGGGTGAGTTCCAGCAGTGCAGGCGGCTGTACGACCGTCAATCCAACTTGCAATGCCGGGTAACCGAAAATGAATATCTGGTGTCCCGGAACTATTGCTCAGGGCACCTGGTCAAGGAAAATAAGGCAGCACTTGAGTACTTGGGGCGAGAGAGCTCGTAGAAGGAAGTGGCTATGGATCTTGGAGGACGCAAAGCAATATGGGCATTATCAAGATCTACGAGTAGTCATAGTTCGGATAGCGAATCCCTTTAAAATCCAAAAGAAATCATTCGCCGTTCGGTCTCATCAGCCACGAACTTGCAATCATGACATCGTCGCCTGACTTTAGGAAACGGATATTACATCTGTGCTGCTTGTTGAACGGTTCAGCAAAGTGAGCTGGGTAGTAAACAGCGCGTCCGCTGAGCATGCCCGGATTCTTAAGGCCAATAAAATATTAGAATTCAAGGCCAATTAGTACCTAAAGCACTCACTCAAGGAATCCCAGATTTAATAGATTATATTTATGCTAATGTTAATAAATGGGCACTGTGTTTAGTGGCAACCGTCCCACCCGCTTGCTTCTCAGCCTCACAACCGTCGCCATTTCCCCCCACCCAACAGTGCACGTCAGCTCATACCGATCCTGAAGCTTCACAGATAACTCCAATAACTGAAGTTCTGAACCCAAGGAATATGACGAGTGCGGTACTCGTCAAGCCACTCTCTTTTCCTCTCTTTTCAAATCTACCTCCAGAGCTTCGCAACCAGATATGGAATCACGCCTTGCCTACGACGGATGGCCCGGTCTTGTACTTCTTCGGGGAAGATAATTGGGATTTCTCACCCACCGTTACAGTCTCACAAGCGAACGTCGATGCAGGGACCCAAGCCACGTGCAAGCTTGACTTTGAAGCCAAGCATAAGCCTGCAAATCGTGTCCGGATAGTTGTACCGCTGCGTGACGTTTGCCACGAGGCCCGTAGGGTTGCGCTCGCCTGGGCCGAAAAACGGGGTATCGAAGAGCGCTTCAATGAAGAACGGCAGTGCCACATCTTTACACGCCCAATTGATCCGACATATGATACGCTGTGCTTTGGTCGCAAAGAGTGGAATCTCTTTTGTCAGGTGCCATTCAATACTCTACACCCCAGTCAAATTGAGGCACTACATGACTATCCCAACCTCGAAATCAGCATTGACCTATCCTTCACCCACGTCGCCATATCTGAGGAGCTGTTCCGTACCGAAGCCCATACATTACACGACACGCTTTCGCTGTTCAAGAGTCTCCCCTTTTTGATTCTCGTAGTCGACGAACAAGCGGGCAAAAAGATGGCGGATAGCAGTAAGCTTGGGTACACCATAAATCGATGGGAGCTTGGGAACTCACTTGGAAGAGCTTTTCTTCGCAACTCCGGCACTGTTAGCTTCGATTTGAAAGGCATCCGGTATTCTAGCAGGACACTCGTGCCCGAGGTCAAGGACGATACCGTCATGGATCTAGGCCAACCGGGCGAGAAGCTTGGTGCAGAACAAGTTCTGTACTTCGACATGAGGCGAGTCTTGCGAACAGCAAAAAGATCACGCTTCCCAAGCTGATTTCTAGCCTCAAGCATGAAACTAAGCATCGAATAATACTTCAGCTAAGTTTTAAATACCTTGGATGTGAATAGAAAGACTTTCTGCTCTCTCCCACTTCTGTCCCGCGTAGCCGCCCCGTGACTTGAGAGTTGGGAGCAACTCCAACCTCCGCCTCTTACAATTGGTGGCTGGCTGCAAGCGTTTGGTCAAGATAGTTCTCAAGGGTCTAGGCTCGTACAATTGCGTAGAAGTTATCTAAAGAAGTTCAGAGGATCGTCGAGGCAAGGTTGTACAATTTTTGGATTTATCTCATTGCTCGCTCGCAGGTCATGATAGTGTTGGGGCAAAGCTTCAACCTTGAAAGAAAGACTCGCTTGCTTTGTTTTGTTTCGATTATCAGAGACGCCGAGATGATGGTTCCTTGAATCACGTATCTCGTATGTGGCGTGCAAGCTTCTCCGCCGCAGGCCTCACCTTGCAGCCGAAGCGTATCCTCACCGTCAACTAAGCGAGTAGGGAGCCACCAAGTGTCAGAATAAGAATACCAGACCTTTATTTTAAGGGACACCAGCTGGTAACTCTGATTCGGGCCCTAAGCAGGTGGTCTCTGGTTGCCTTGTCTACCTTGAGCGGCCTTCACCAGGTGCCGTGAGTCAACGACGCTCCTTACGCGTACCTATTTAACCCCTTTCCATCTGCGGCAGCTTTGGAAAGCCTCCAACTCCTTCAACCTTCACCACCTTTGCACTTCAACCCCTTCCACACAGCAACACTGTTGCATCACCACCACCTGCAAAGTACAACACTCTCGCTCTACCGTCAACATGTGCCGCGAGGTCATCACCATCGCCATCTGCGCTCCACAGAGTGCTCCCGCTCTTTCCTTTGCCTGCGGAAAGCTGCATCTTGTTGCTGGCCAGCGCTTGGTGTGCAAGGACGCAAAAGGTTCCTGTGTCTGTTACTTCGGAACCTGTGGCATCGTCGAGAGAGATGTCTTGTCTGCTTCTTCCTCCGACCTCTCTGAAGTCAACAAAGTCCGATGCATCCAGTGCACCATCCGGGAGGACAACATCAATGACAGACGACCTGCCTTGCAGGTTCTTGACTCGCCCTTGTTGCAGAGAGCCCCTATCCCCAAGAACAACATACAGCAGCACATGGTGATGCTGAGCAAGCTCTGGGGCAACAAGCCGACCTGCCCATTCCACATCGTTCCTCTGCCCACAACAACTTCCACAGGCGAAAAGAACGAAGGTACGATTGACAGCAAGCTCGACGACTCCAATGAAACATCCACTTCGATCCCAGACGTCTCCATCGAGGAGCACGTTGAAACGGCACCAACCAGCCCAAACGATAGCGCCATCAACACCGAGGAGCCGACTGCCTCGGCTTCGGGCAAGATTGAGTCGACTTATGCCACCACGAACATGATCCAGCAAGAGAACTCGAACCCATTGCAGCCTGTCGCCGGCCTGGGCAGTAGCCGCTGGGCGCCAGATAATTCAGCCGTCAAGCCTTCGCCAGGCCCGAACAGAGCCCCATACGTCAACAAGGAGGTACCGAAGCTTACAGCCAAGACCGTCGATACCACCAAGAAGTTTGCTGGTGCAAAAGCCTTCTTGTCGGCCTCCAGGCTCCCTTAGAGGAATCATCAGACACTTCTTTCGTCCGGTTTCGGGACAAGTAGACGGAGGGGAAACACTCGGGTATGGAGACGAGGCTTCGCCGGCTGGGATATTAATGACATCTGGGCATGGGGGAGGGGTAACTCGGGTGCATCTTGAGATGGTGTTCTCTGAACGGGAGCTTGGATGACGAAAGCTGGAGGGTTTGCTTGGAGGAGAATGGATCTCATGGATGGGTTGCAAAGATGACCGCACCATTAGGTAGTTCCTCAGGAATGAGTGCCACAGAGCATCAAAAACTTGAAACCATATGTTCTCCGTGACTCCCTTGTGCCCATACGTAGCCCCTCGCGTCCATGCAGCCAGGACCATCCCAGTTGCGATACCCTCGTAACCCCAGCTTCCAGTTCGTGGCGACGGAGCATTTCCCAATCACGGACGAAAACAACGTGGCGACGAGGCTGACAAGACGCCGCAAACAAAGCAAAATCAGAGACATCGCCATGGATCCCATTGGCAGCAAGACATCAACAGCAACCCGCAGACGCACATGAGAATCCAATTACGCGCGGAAGAGGAGCACCCAAGAACGCGAGCAGGCTGAGCCCCTGCATGAAATTACGCGCTGTGTTTTCAGCTGTTCAACTCTCGCTTTCGGCGGTCTTCCATCGCGGGCGGCAAGATCAACATTGCGACGGAAAGTAAACAATTACGACGGTTACATAAATCCAAGCAGCAACACGCACTTCCACCGTCCTAAACTCCCAGTTGCCGGTCGTCGACGTACGGCGAACATCTTCGTGAACACACGGCCTCGAAGGCTCGAACACTGCTGCCTGCATCACTGTGAACATACCATGTATTCTTGCGACCGGCCAACCTGTCTCTCCGCGACGTAATTGAGGCCCATCGCCGTCTTTCTCGAGACCCCGCACGTAATCACCGACTTTCAACTTCAAGACTCCATCAACACTACAGCAAGTGTGTTTGGGGAATAACCTAAGCCATGGCGACACCAGGCCTTCTTCCCTGCCAACCCACGGCACGGGAACTCGTGGGCGAGATAGCCAAGGAGCGAGGCTATCTCGGCGAGGACCAGCTTGCCAAGATTGGCGCCATCGAACCTGAGCTTCGACGGCAGGTTGAAGAGGCGCTGCTTCGCAAAGACCAGATGATTGGAAATGCTGTCATGACGTACGCGCTGAACACTTCACTTGTTGACTTCGGAGGTGGTGCTGTAATTGTTTCCCGGCTGACCTGACTGAACAACTCCAGACTAGCGAGGAACCTCTACACGAGCAGCGCGAGGTTCGTCTTCGAGCTACTCCAGAACGCCGACGACAACAACTATAGCGAGGCTCTGTTCCGCGGCGTAGACCCTTACGTCCGGTTCGAGATCCGCCACGACAAGGTGTCAATCGAATGCAACGAGGATGGCTTCACCAACGAGAACCTCAAGGCCATCTGCGCCATCGGCAAAAGCTCCAAGGTCGGTGCCCAAGGCTACATCGGCGAGAAGGGCATCGGCTTCAAGTCCGTCTTCATGGCCGCCTGGAAAGTCCACATCCAGTCGAACGACTTCTCCTTCTGCTTCACCCATCGCCAGGGCGACTCCGGGTTGGGCATGGTCACGCCCATCTGGCAAGACTTGGAGCCAGACGAGAAGCTTGTCGATGGTCGAACCCGTATCACGCTATTCCTTCACAAGAACGCCGATGCTCAACAACGCGAAACCATCGAGGCGCAGTTCCGGGATATTCAGGATACGATCCTCCTCTTCCTACGGAAACTTCGCCGTGTAGAGATCTCCTTCTTTGACGACGACGATAGCCTCACATCTTGGACTGCCTATTCTCTCCATGGAGCTAACCCAGCTACAATCCGGAAGACAACTTCAATCGACGACACAACAGTGGAAAAGAAATATCATATCACGAAGCACATTACGCAGAACGTACCCAAGAGCGAGAACAGAACATATTCTGGGCAAGCGAATCGATCCGACTCAGCTGCAGAGGTCATCTTGGCCTTCCCGCTTACTGAGAATTCGGTCCCCATCGTCGAGGACCAGGATGTCTTTGCTTTTCTCCCTATGCGACCTATGGGCTTCAAAGTATGTTGCCGGTTCTTGTTTTCTTAGACACAGTCTGTATTATTGAGCACGACCCGTCGTGCGGACGTTATTGACTACGGTAACTGACAATTTTCCTATATCGCAGTTCCTCATCCATACCGACTTCGTTACCGAGGCCAGCAGACAAGGCATCGTCACAACCTCCCTTCGAAACCAGTCACTCCGAGACGGCATCGCGGATTGCTTCTCCAAGGCCGTCAAAGAGTTCTGCCAGCACCCAACTCTACAGTTCCAGTGGATGAGGTGGCTTCCCCAAAAGGGCTCCTTTCCGTGGGACTCCTATTGGGCCGGCCTGCTAGAGAAAATAAACGACCGAGTCCAGAAGACTGAGGCCTTGCGCTCACTAGATCAAGGGGATCTGCGTCTGATTTCTGACTTGGCTCGGCAGCAGTCGTTCTGGCTTGACGAGCACGGAGATCCCCTGTTCCCAGATACAGACAATGAGTTGTACATTGCCAAGGAGTATAAATCGGCAGACCTCGACTGTTTGACTAATTATGGCCTCCGATATACCTACATGGAGGAATACATACTGCGAATCGAGGCCGATCTCCAGCAGTCGACAAAGTACTCGAGGATGAAGGGGTCTTTCACAAACAACGACTGGCATGCGCGAGCAGCCAATGCATTAACTGTGCTTTACAGAAGTGCAAAAAGCAAGAAACTTGAACCCTTTTTGAAAAGATTTCGCGCGATAACTGCCATCCCCTTGGATAATGGGGAATGGGCCTCGACAGATGGTGGCCCGCTCTACTACTCTCACTGTCAAGACCCTGATCCTCTTCCTATCCCCAAATCCCTCGACCTCAGGCTCGTCAACGCTGAAGCTGCCAAGAACCCTCAGAGGCGCCTACTTTTCGACTCCATCGGAGTGCGAACGGCTTCTGTTGGACTTATTCGATCTCGGATTCTCTCCAAGTCGCCGCCCTCGGCGCCTGACGCAGACGCGCTATCAATTTCGATCAGTCACCTCAAGTTTTTGTATCAAACATACGACTCCGACGACGATGATGACGACCAACCAGGTATTTCAGATGGCTGCTTCGTCTACAACCAACGGATGAAAATTTGCTATCCACTTCGCGAGCCTGTCTACTTGAAAACTCCTGACCCATACGGGGCCAGTGAGCTCCTGCAACCGGTAGCCGGCCAGACACCCTTTCGGGCATCGTTTATCCACGACAGCTACTTCGAAAATGCGCCCGTAATTCCCAAAGGCAAAACCATAACTTGGCAACAGTGGATGGAAGATTCTTTGGCTCTCCGACGCCGTCTAGAACTGGCCCAGCTAGGGCCCGGTGGAAAGGCAGTGCTATCTAAAGCTTTCCAGTACATTCAGGACTCCCGGCCTGAGAATTTCGTGGGCGCCCTACAATATCACTGGCTGATGGACGATGATATTGAAACGGAGTTTCCTGGGTTTCTAAGCCATCTCCAGGGCGCAAGCGTCGTCTGTAAGAACGGCGAATATTGGCGCCTATCAGAAACATATCTGCCTCTTCCTGAACTTGAGGGCAAGTATGCTCGCTACTCGGACTACGATGGCTTCCCCTTTTTGGAGTTAGGAGAGCCAGTCACAGCGGGAGCATACGGACCTAAATGGGGATTTCTGATGGATCATCTTGGCGTGGGCGATTCCGATGATCTCGACTTCTACTTGAGAGCCCTGCAGTCAATTGCAAACCAAAAAAGCTCGAGAGAATTTTCCGATCAGGATGGTGCCAGGATCTTGGACTTGTATCAAGTCATCCACTCGCGCTGCCAAGAGTCTGAAGGGCGGCAACAAGCAGAAGTGAAGGCAAAGAACATGATTGAGGATCATTATCTCGTCTTTACGCCCTCGGATGGAGTCAACTCTGCAGACTGGGCCCACCCAGAAGACTGCGTTTGGGCTTCCCCAAATAAAATACAGACCCGGTATCCCCTGGAGAATCTCTACAGGACGAAGCTCGGTCGATCAGAAGCAGGTTTAGACGTCTTGAAGCAATTTTTTCAATGTACTCTCAAGGTCCAAGATTGCGACTGGCATATCTACATGGACGAGATCAGAGATCTGAAGATGGAGAAGAATATGGACGACTTCGACTGGATTAACGAGCTATATGTATGCCTCGACCAAGCAGTGCCAACCTTGACTGCGGTTGATGCTAAAGCTCTGAAGTGAAGACTCCTTGATTCTGTTCTTGCATGGCAGAACACGGCTAACGGGCTTTGTAGGAAGTTGTTTATGGAAGAGCAGCTAATTTATGTCACCACCACCAACGCCGTAAAATGGTACACCGTTGACCAATGCCTCTGGTCCAGCGCAACGCAAATCCGAGGCCGCGTCATGCTTAATGACCTCTATCCCGACCTCGAGGAGTTTTTTGTCAACTTCCTCGGCGTGCAACCGCTCACACTCGACATGGTCTATGACGAGCTTATCGGGAAAGGAGTCAGGGAACCTGCGCCTTCAATATCAGACGTCAAGAAAGACATATGGGCTATCAACGCGCTTCTGCAGACTTCTGAGAAGCCTCCAGACGCAGAGCGTATCCTTAAAAGCAGAATCTTTCCGGTGTGTTATCCGAACGGCCGGACGACACTGCAGACAGCTCGCACACAATTTGCAGTGCTAGACCGGAAGCCGTTGGGAGACATTTTTGCAGCCCAAGCCAAGTTCCTCGACTTTACGCTTGACGAAGTTCGCAGGCTCAAGTGGTTCTTAAAGTGGCTTGGACTTGACGGGCGATATCTCTCCGTCGTGGTGAAGGAGATTTCGACGGTGGGTGGGAGCGAAATGACAAGACTGCAACATCCAGACAGGGACATTAGCCAGAAGGCTCATGATTTATTGAGGTAAGTCAATCGTATTACACATCCGTCCACTGAGTTATTACTTACATCTGCGTCGCTTAGGATCGCTGTTCATTTCGACAGCCCTCGAACCAACCCTAGCGAGCGAGATCTATACCGAACCCTTCTCAACGCAGAGGTTTACGAAACCGACGGTATCTCCTCCGAACTACATCTTTCGCAAGATGGACGCGATATCGTTCACGTTCAGGAGCGAAGCGAGCTCCATATCCGCGAAGCCAATGGCATTTTGGAGATATACGTGCCCCGCGACCCCAAGAGCCAAGGATTTTGCTACTTCTCGAGGCTGCCACGCGAGTTCGCCAAATGGATGATGACGGAGCCTTTGACACAACGAATGGAGAAACCAAGCCAAGTCGCTGTTCATGTTATGAGTTCCGTCCTAAACGCACCGATGATGAACGTGTCTCAGATCTTGGAGGCCGAGGGGATCGTGGACGTGGATATCCCAGGTGAACTCGAAAACGACGACGCGAGCAGCCAGGGATCTGACTCAACTCCTGTCTCGCAACATGCGAACTCCGTACCGCAAATGCCAAGAGCGTCATTCAGAGGTCCAGGAAGCTCAGCAGGAGGGACGTCCCGTCACGCAAGTCCAGTGAGAAATGGTCCCCAAGCACCTCGTTCCTCTTTGGGCGTGCATTCTCTTTCGAGGCCGAGCAGAACACCCAGCCCGCTGAGCGGCATCTCGGCAACACGGCCGATGTTCCCACCTATGGGTAGTTTTGGAGGGATCCCCAGGGTCCCATCGCGATCAGGAACCCCATCGAGCACTGATTTAAGAAGCAGCTTTGCAGCAGCACGGAGCCCTCAGCCAAGTACACCAATGTTCAGGCGTCCGTCCTCGTCAGCAGGAGATAGCTCCACTGCGAACAGTGCTATTTTGACGCCAACGCCACCCGCACACCCTGCGTTCGTTTTCGGTTCATCGCCTATTTCGGAGCCGGTAATGAACAGTTTCACTACTCCCGTACAAACACAAGACGCAACGCCTGCCGAACTAGATACTTATGACGAGGAAGAATATCTGGAGCTCCTAGACAGCGTTATTGTGGCGGCTGAAACGATGCCGTTTCCCAGCCAGAGCATCTTCAATATGTCTGGTATCTTTGACACGCTTACGCCGGACGAAGACGTCGAAGATTCCCAAGGGTATCGGTCGAGCACGGCGCTAGACAAGCTCAGGTTGGGAGCCGCAGGAGAATTACTTGTAAGTTTCATGGCACTGAACTACATTCATTATCAGAAAGGCACTTTCCTAACCGCACCAAACAGATTTACGAACTGCTCTCACGTCTCAACCCTGCCTTGTCAGGATTCAACACGGATAGATGGCAGAGCGTGATCCGAAAATACGTCACAGTCCATCCAGAATACGCCGACATGACGCCCTGGATTAGACGCGAAACGGCCGATTTCATCTACAACGACAGCCAAGGAACTTTTACCGAGCACTTGATAAAGAGAGGTCATCTGAATCAACAACCATGGGCGGGTAAGACGCCGAAGTACATGATCGAGGTAAAGACAACGAAGGGCGGCTGTAACACTCCGTTCTTCTTGAGCAAGCATCAATATAGCTTGGTAAGTCATTTCTCGAAACGACACTCCTCTCCCTGCGGTACATAGAGCTAATGTTGCTGCCCATCAGATGGCAGAATACTCCAACGCCGAAACTTCGGAAGCCGCATCCGCCGTTGTGTACATGATACTTCGAGTTTATAACATCGGCAAGCCCAACATTGGCGTCAAGGTTTATATGGACCCGGAGAAACTTCGAAAAGATGGCATGTTGGTCTTTACCGAGGAGAGTTGGTCCGTCGTACCAGCGGCTGGACTGCATTAAGGGTTTCATTTGTACGGGTATGGTTCTGATTTTGTATGATAGCAGATTGATAGCTATGATTTCTTCAATACTCACATTAAACATACGTTATGTTGAACACTTAAACATCGTGAAAGAAGTAAAGCCTTGCTTGTGTGAAACCTTGCTGGTTGCGAACAACTGTACATATCCAGCTGAGGGGAAGGATCAATATATAGAAGCTAGCCATGAAACCATTTGCATGGTTCCGCTTACTGCAAGTTTCAAGCTTTGCAGCGAACAAGCAATACTGCGTAGTGTCTTCTGTTGTCCTTTCTTTCTTCATCCTTCAGTCTAAGAGCCGGACGCGAGCCGGACACGACTACTCAAGGGCGGAAAGAGAACCGCACAGAAGACACAAAGCTGGAGCTCTAGAGAAACCGAAGTTACGATAAGTATCACTCTGTTCGAGCCTGATAACCTCAGTAGCACCTTGAGCAGTCGGAGAATGTTGTTAATTATTTGGCACGTGCTCCTGTGCAGTCGACAGCTGTTAAGGGGCTTGTTCACATAAAGTAGCGGCGAGGAACTAAAGGGTCAAGCCACATATGTCTACTAAAGTGCTTCACCTTCAAATCAGTTTCATTCAAGTCACGTTATTCCTTGTCCCCACAGGATCAGAATTTGCTAGCCTCTTCGTACGAATTCAGGGGCGTCCCAGTTCATCATACTGATAGTAAGTTGGAGAAAGTCTGCGTCTTTGAACTGTTGATAGGAAGTGGTGCCAGCCAACTTTCAAGACTTACAATCTTTGTTCGATGTTGTTTTCATGAGTTCTAAAAGGAAGCGTTAAGGAAACATCACTACATGATAAAACATGCCACAGAACAAGCCTTATCTCTATTCTGTGAAGATAGCCACAGCAAACAATAGAACAGCCACATCCTATAAGTATCTGCCCTACTCTCCCTAAGCTCACTTTCTTTTCTTCTTTCTCTCCACCACACTCAGCTCGACTCCCGCAACACCTTTACTTGACCATTATGGATCGTCTAGTAAGCATACGGTACGAGCCCACCAGCAAGACAACTTAAGAGCACCACCCGACTCTTTCGATCACCATGGCTGGACGCATCGACATGGCTCGCCGCCGCCGCCAGCTCCGCCGTGCTGGAAGCTCGCCCTCCCACCCTGCCCCGCCGCAGCCTCGCCGGGAGTCATATCCTTCCTTCTCTCCATCCCCTTTGGGCCAGTAGGCCTGGAACCAGGAGGATGAGGAGGAGGAGTTGGACTCGGACTCGGATTGCTCCCACAAGAGCATCGCGGGTCTTTCATCGACAAGTGACAGGAGTGGTCACAACACTCTCCACCTTCTCTCTCAGCCTGCGGTTGGAACGCCCCTGGAGGCCTCGCCCGTCCAGTCACGACGGTCAAGCCAACCATATCCTGTGCGTGCCAGTACTGTTCTGCCTCCACCCGGTTTCACGGAGGCACACCGAGGCCAAGGAGGAAGTGTCGCTGTTCTTCCTCCTCCTGGTTTCACCGAGGCATACCGGGGTCAGGACCGTATGATCCGACCTCCCCCTGGCTTCACCGAAGCCGACCGAGGTCAGGGGTTCCGTTTCCCCCGGACATCGCCAGTCTCACAACACGTAGAGGAGAACTTCGTTCCAGCGTCTGCTCGGTCGGTCAACTTCTCTCGCCAAGCCAGGTCGCGGCCGTCTTCCTCTCGGGGCTTCGGCTCCCTTCGACGTTTGGTGAGAAGCTCGGCGAGCGCTTCCGAGTCCGTCCCCGCGCCCGTCGAGCCGGCCTTGATAGAGGCCAGCCGGGCATCGATCAGTCGGCGGATTCAGGCTTCGGCGGAGGCTACTCGGCAAACAATGCAGGAGATGGGCCGACGTCTCAGCGCCAGACGTGGTGATCACCACAGTCCCAACGACAGCGATAAAAAACACTAGCGAGGAAGTCCAATTTCCTCAGTGGTCCTAGTGATTCAGATCGCACTTTTCTTTTGTACACAACTTCCACGTCTCCCGTTAGCATTATTGCGGTAGACAATTTCTGTAAGAGTAGGTGATAAAATAAGAAAAACAAAAGAAAAGATCATAAAAGAGTGTAAACTAACAAAAAACATAGGGAAAACGACAAAAGAACGAAAAAAAAAGGAATGGAGTTTTGATATTTAGAGAAAATCTACGAAAGCAAAAAAAAAAAAGTTTCAAAATAAATAGTCCTCAACAAATGTCTTATGATGTAGTGAATGATGTAGTAAATGATGCAGTGTGACAAGGTAGAAAGCTGATGTCTGATTTCCCTTTGTTGGAATCCAACTGCATCTTCCTTTGCCTTAGAATGGAACCCGAAATCTTTGTTCAGCATCGTCTAGCCAATCATCTTTGTTTCATTTCATGATGGGCATTATTGATTTGTGATGCTATAGAAACACATTGGCAAAGAAACAAACATCGTGCCCCATACACAGTACGTGAACAGAGGATAAAAGAGGGAAATCACTTCGAGACAAAATAGCATGTTGAGATGGATGATGCGTAGTGTTCATTGACCCAAACCCAGCATCTAGGCAGAAACTTGTACTTAACATGGATGTTGCCTTTGCGGTATCCTTTCACCGCATCGCAAACCTTCTTCCCCTAAATAATAAAGATCTTCTCACGCATCTTTCCGTCTCTCCTCCACCTGATGACTTTGAGCATGATCCTCCTCGGCAATTCTTTGCTTCTCGTCCCTTGCAACATCCTGCTGATCCGCGTCTTGGTTTCCGTGCAGACCAATCTTATACCAGGGCAGATCAAACAAGGCATCCATCGACTCCAGCGAGCGGCCGCCCGTCTCCGGTACCGAGACCCAAACCCACGCGCCTCCGAGCATGGTGACCGCGGCAAAGCACCAGAACGTTCCCTTGGGAGAGATTCCACCGGCCGCAACGGGCAGCAGCATGTTTGGCACGGCTCGCGCGTTGCCGTACTGATTCGCAAAGTGTAGCGTCATGGCCCACGAGGTAGCCAAGGCACGGATCCTGAGAGGGAACAGCTCCGCGGTGAGGAGGTATTGCATGGAGTTCCAGCCGAGAGCCCAGCCGAAGCCAGAGAGGTAGATCATAGCGATGGCGCCACGGCTGGGACCGACGTCAGCCTTTGGCACCTCGAAGTCGTCCACGACGCCAAGCTCGGGCACAGAGGTGAGGAATGAGGCGATGTAAACCATGGCGATAGTCTGCAAAGTGATGCCGGCAAGTAGTGCTCGCTTCCGGCCGATGACATCAACCAGGAAGAGAGCGCAGCCCAAAGCAGCGATGAGTTTGACGATGCCGAAGACTGCAGTGACCAACAGTCCCTCCTTCGTGCCGGTGACACCGAGCAAAGCAAAGAGATCAGGAGCGTAGATTGTAATAGAACCAGCGCCGGACCACTGGCCGAGAAACTGGACCATGCTGGCCATGTAAAGACGGTAGAGGTTACTGGGGACAAGGAACATCTCCTTAATCTTCCCCAGCGCACCAACTCCCTGAGTAGCCTCCAGCTCGTGGTCCAATGCCGCCTGGATGTTCGAAATCTCCCGTACAACGTAGTCAGAATCGATGGGTTGCTTCCGCAGACGTGCCATAACGTGGGCAGCCTTATCCGGCTTGCCAGCTTTCACGAGGTAACGAGGCGACTCATATTGAAAGAACGACAAGATCAGGATAATACCCGACATCATGATATGCAAGCTCGTGGGGACCAGCCAGCGGTTATGGGTAGTGTCGCCGAGGTGGACTTCGCAACCATAGTTGGTGAAGTAGGCCAGGACAATTCCGATGTATACGGCTCCCTAAGAGAAGGTTAGCGGCTAGGAAGAGGATATATCGATGAATCTTATGAAGCTCACGGTGAAGAAACATGTACATAAGCCACGAATGGCAGCTGGAGCAACCTCTGCGATGTAGACGGGGCTGAGAATGGTTAGTAAATAGTCTAATCATCAGGATAACATTGAGTTCGCTCACCCGACGACTGGTGTCTGGCCCACGCCCAAGCCCGCGATAAAACGTCCAGCGTAGATGGCACCCAGATTTCCACGGACGCCACCGGCCATGAATATGGCTATGCCAAGAGCCCAGATACTGCAGAGAAAACGGGTGGCCCAGATACGTCCGATACGATCACAGACCAAGAAAGCGCTGCGGTTGTGTTAGCTGTGCAACAGCTACATGTACGTGGCAGATTTGTGCAGCGCAGTGCTACATTTGCAACTCACATGAGCGCGCCGCCCACCGATCCAATCTGCACCATGGCAGTAACATTGGCCTTGATGTTGGCTTTTTCGACTGTTGAGTAATCCTCATAATGGATGGTGCGTTGGAAGTCCTTGGAGTTGAAGGCTCCCGATATCAGGCCCTCGTCGATACCGCGGGCAGCACCAAGCAGGCCAAACGAGATGACCGAGAACCATAGTCGCCAGTTGAAAGCTCCCTTGGGCTCGCCCAGGTCCTTCAGCCTGAAGATGTTGACGGGTTTCTTGACTCCTCCTGCCATGATGAAGGTCCTGCTGTATCTCGAACGGTGGAGTTGAAGAATGAAGGGTCGCGAATATTACCGTAACAGTGGCTTACACCGTACCTAATATTGCAGGTTGTCGATCTGCAGGTAGGTAGAGCGCGGCTTTACACCTTAAGTATTGACTTTGCTACGGTAGCGAGGAACTTCCCGAGTCTCGCTTCTCGGGCTTGGTGTCACCGCACGGTTACGTCTTGTGACCCACTAAGAAAGCGGTGTCGATCCTTGAGCAACATCGATCCTTTGAACTTTATCTGGCTACTGGCGATCCAATCATGGGATGCCTTCCAGGCGAGCACGCGGTCTTCTCCGCGATGTGGGAACTTTGGGGTAGCGTGGGGAAGCAGGGGGTCGTCGACTAGGTAGGTAGTCTATTGCAGGGGAATCCTTGAAGCACCAGGTGCATCAAGCGGCTTGAGAGGTCGCCGAGGTACTATAGTACATGAATAAAAAGAAGCATAATGAAGTAGCGACTAGCTAGGTCGTTGAGAAAGACTTTGGAGTCGTCTCAGGTCGGGGATTATATGACTCGCGTGTCACCCAAGTCGCCAAACATCGCGACTCGGCAGTCCACTCAAAGTCTTGATAACGTTTACCAGATTCCTGCACAAGTTTCCCACTTGAATCATGGAAGGGGGCAAGAGTCAAGACAAGCTTAATTTCGATGTCCTCGGAACTGGGGAACTGCGGAAATACAGCGTTGATCGGCAAGCTTGTTCTTCAAGATCAGCACTGCGATGCCCATATGGGGTCCAGGCTTCTATTTGACGAACAAAGGATATGCGCGAAGTAACCCCAAGCATCTTAGCCCTCCGCATTCCCCGCATGGGGATTTTGTCATCTTGGCCATGTGCTGTTGCTAGTGGCCGGTCTGAGCACCAAGTAGGTGTTGGGGTTGATTCCATGACTGGCCGTGGAGCTGCGAGTCGGCCCGGCTCTTTCTCGCGGCAGATTATTTATCCACAGGGGGGAAACTTCATGTTGTAACAGTTGATGTTGAAGCATCTCCCTGGTCAACGTGGGTCCAAGTTCACGGCGGAAGAAAAGTTGGCCCCCATCGGACACATGTCCGAATGGTCTGAATCGAGGGCGGTCCACAAGAAATACGGGGTATCCAGGGGTAAAGTACCCAGTTTGTTGCTGCAGTTGACGTTGCATTTGGAGAACGAGTCAGGCGCTTCGTGTTGCCTGATCTACTGCTGCAGCAGTTGCAAGCGGTGCGTATCGTTTTGGGTATAATTGCCCCAGAAGTAAATCAATCATCGTGCAGAATGGCATGTTTGGCGTGCCGCACAGATGCAATTCCCCTCACACCCAGTACCGACCCCAGATGCCGTACTCCTCCATTGTACCCCGGAACTTGAATGGCACTTCCACTAAGTCTTGGAATCCTTCGTTGACATGCGGCGTCTTGTAGCGCGTTGCGAAGCTGGTGAAGGCCACCTTTGGAAGCCCCTGTCTAGATTCGGGATTCATGACTTGGTTAAGTGAACGAACAGCGTCGTTGTGCTCGCACAGTTGAAGAGGTGTTCTGAACCAAACACACCGTATGGGGATGCTATACTCCTTCGCCAACTCGATCCACATGGCACGAGTGTCCTGCCCGGCGTTTGTGTTATCTAGACAACCCTGTTAGCGCTCGGATGGGGTATGTGAGGGGGTTGGTGGAGTGGTAGGGTGGGGGAGACATACCGACCGTGATGGAGTTCCCTTGGTCCAAGTGCTCCTTGGCAACCTGGACACATTTGTCACGGCTTTTTAGGGTATCCTGATTGATTCTCTCGTACCCCAGCGGCTTGAGATATTTCCAGTAAAAGGTGCTCTTGCCAGCCCCCGGCGGCCCGCAAAACAATACGATATCCTTGTCGTTTCTCCTCTCGAAAATCTTGTCAGTCATGTCTGGTGCTTGTTGATCCTGTTTGCAAAGGGGGTAGTCGACGAGATCCATATCACGCACAAAGTCGCGAGGTTTCTCGCCAAGAAAAAACTCTTCCGGTGTCTGGTACTTGATACCCACGTTGTGTGCGAAGTTCCTGTCAGAGCAACTAAAGTCCTTCGCCATGGCCGCCCCCCCCGTCAGGTCCTCTGCCTAAGGACGCAATGCGTCCCCCCGCATCGCCGACGAATATACTGTTCTCGAGATCCACGTCCTCCTCGCGAATGTCGTAGTCTTCGCAGAGCTCCTTCCACATCCCAGTCCTCGGTTTCCTGTAGATATCTCGCTCTGTCGCCGCGAACACGCTGGTCGGCAGATCGAGGCTACTCAGAACGGCGCTGCATTTCTGCTTGAAGTCGCTGACCCGCTTGTTGGCATTCGCTTTGGGACCTTTGTACTTGGCATCGAAGTGCAGTGTCAGGCCAGCCTGGTTGGAAAGAATCACAACCCGATATCCCTCGTCTTGGTATAGCTCACGGAGCCGACCGGGAACTTGATTATGCCACCATTTCCAGTCAGAAGCAGTGTTTCCATGCTTTTTGCCCGATGAAGTTGTGATGAGCGTCGAGTCCAGGTCGAACGCTGCTATTTTCCGTCTCTCGAGAATCTGTGTCTCCTTCACTTCCGGTTCGTAGCGGGCGACGAGAAGAGTGGCGGCGGTGTCGTCGTGGGGACTTCGTTCAGACCAGGTCGTTCTGTCCTTCGGCTTTTGTGACGTTGGAGTAAAGAAATTTGCGACAGCGTTCTCTAGATCCAAGTCGGTCAGCGATCATGTTTCAACACGTCTTCGTCGGGATTCCCACTGGTGGTACCGCTCTGGATCTTCCTTTTGAGGGGCGGAGGAGAGATGGGCGCATTGGGGGCTTTCCGCTTGCCCGACGGACTGCCTGGGGCCATGATGAAGTTGAAGTCAGCAGCGTCTTCTGCATGAGTCTCAAGATCGTGATTTGGGAATAGAGGTCGATATGTTTCAAAGGGCAAGCTTGCCGAGTCACCATTCGCGTATGCGGGTATAACGACCTTGACGCGACATCACGTGATTCGCAGCTGGGAGTTTAAGCTCCACTGGAGCTCCCCAAAGCTTCACGCATTAAACAACCCCTAGCTTCGAGCTTCGAGCTTCGTTCTACACGAGGTGCAATTTCAAACTGTTCTTTTGGAGGAACCGCATTTAATACGTTTCTTTTCATTGAAGACTGCGGCTCCTTCAATTTGTCACAGCCGCCTGCTGCCGTTCGGGCTACTCCTGTGCCTGGGATTAACCACCTCTCCACCACGCTCTACGCCAAGCCACCCAGTCGGCGTGATGTACGAAATATTCCTCACGGGCCTCGTAGCCGAGAAAGACTTCGATGCAGCACGCGCTGTATTAGGAGGACTTTGTGGAATGGATGCGTGGGAGAGCGTCTACCGGGTACTGTACTTTCAGGGACCGCCAAGACCAACTGGTATTTCCAATCAAGCCTCTATCGACAAGCCCATTCGCAAGGAGAATGGCTTTCTATGGAAAGACTTGCATCAAAGCCTGAGCCGCCAATCTTTTCTCCTACAAACGCGTTACGAGGTTCTCAAGTCTCGCGATTTCGGACTCAACGCTCCAGCAACAGATCTCGACTCCGTGTCTGGCACCCTGCGATGGACAAACTTTCCAGACCCGCCGCATGACCGGCCAGTGCTTATTCAACGCAAAAAGGTAGAACTCTGGGACCAGAAGAAACTGTCCTCTTTGATGCGAGACAACAACCACCAGTAAGTCAACCAGAATCTCTTGACTCGTCCGAGAGCTAATGCAGGTTAGATTCAAAACGGAGGGAATAGAGGAAGTCTACCACTTCTTTCGCGAAGAGGTCGAGTTTTGTCTTGTACGAGACTACTTTTCCCGACCTCTTGAAGACTACGTTCCCCTTGAACAGAAGACGCAACCAGCCGTTCCAAGCGCCACTTTACCGGCCTGGGAAGATTTGACGCCCATCGATCTAGAGAAGCGTTGGTACCTTTTTGTCAAAATCCACGTTCTGCAAGACGACAAACCAGATGAACTCCGCAAAGCTCAAGATCAGCTGTTAGCCATCCGCGATGAGTTGGATGGGGTGATCGAGTTCTTGTCGATCGATCGCAAAGTGCATGACACGCGAGTTGCGCAACAGCAGCAAGGAATCCAAGCTCTACCACAGAAGGTCACAATAGGAAAAAATTAGAAGACCGTGGGCATTCACTCGACCCCGCAGAATGAGGATCGGATCCTTTACCCTGTTGGAGGTCCAGTGTCTCCCGATTGCCTACTATTCACCAACGGCCGATTCCAAGAAGTCAGGCAGAGATAACTCAGCCGCGTACCTGCTCGTCCGCAACTTCTTGGGCAACTTTCTCAACTCTTCCAATCGAGAATGTCGTTGAGCCTCAAGAGTGTGGCTCGTAAACTCTTTGGGCAATAGTGGCAACGAACACTGAATGTTCGCCTTACGAATTTACGCTTCACATATGATATGAGTATATAGCAGATACCCAGAACACGCTTGCTTGACTTATTTTCAATGCTGCCGCTTGTCAACCTATTCTATTTCTTCTAGCTATTCCCCCTCGCCGACTTATCTTTCTATATGGCATACGGATATCCTTATGACGGGTGGTCACTCGAATTTCTGTGGCCCGATCGTGTAGTTCACTCCCAGACGGCCGAGTCTATCAGCCGCTTGGCCCATCTCATACCACTGACCCCACGCCTTGCGTTGTTATTCCCAGACCCGTTGTTCGGTCCGTTGCGTCCGTTTCCACCACCGCCGTTTCCTTGACTTCCCTGGTTTCCCTGGTTGCCTTGGTTGCCCTGACTCCCCTGGTTCCCCTGGCTTCCTTGGTTCCCCTGATTCCCTTGGTTGCCCTGGTTTCCTTGATTGCCCTGGGAGCCCTTCTTTCCACTATTGCCGCCTGAGGAAGCAGTGTCTGTTGCCGTGGCTGCAGAAGTATTGGTGGCCGCCGCAGCAGTGGTCGTGTTCGCAGCAGCAGTAGACACGTTCGCCGCAGCAGTGTCTGTCGCAGCCAGCGCGTTACCCAGGACCACAATGGGAGTCTGCTGCGCAAACGAGGAAGTCACGACAGTAGCTCCTAGGAGAGCATCGACGGCAGCACGGTTCTGCTCCGCTTCATCTGAGCCCGAGTCTTGATTAGCTTTGACAGCCACGCTGAAATCCGCCTGGTTCTGTTGGACTTGGCCCAGGACGTTATCTAGGTTTTGCTTGGTCCCGATGGACTCGGGGCTGTTGGTCTTCTCTTCGGTATCTACCTGCTGAACTGCAAAACAGCCACCAAATGGACCGGCAAGAGCGTTATTGCGGCAGCGAACAGTGCATACGTTGCCAGTCGAAGCTAGAAAATATCAGGAAAGCTTCTTCCAGGCCTGATAGAGGCACTTACCACCAGTGCAAGTGAACTTGTCGGGCATCGTGACAGTGATGTTAAAGGCTTGCTCCTTAGCTTGTGAAAATCCGTTGCTACCGGGGACGTTGTTTGTCACAGTCAGGTTCTGACGAGCAAGTGTCAGTATAGCGGCGGATATGGAGCGCAAGATATCACGTACTTGTGAGATAGTGCCAGAGTTGCTGGTCTCGTCCAGATCGCAGGCATAAGGACCAGCGCCGTCAGCGTTGACTTGGTGGATGGTGACCGTGATCTCGCTACCAGACTGGACCTGGGTAACGGCTCCAAGAGCAAGAGCATTTTCGGTATTCTCCCCAACGTCGATGTTTCCAGAAAGCTCTGTACGGCCACACTGGTTGACGATGTTCGCCTTAATTTCAGCATCTCTGATGATGGTGGCGTCTTGTTGGCATGGGTTGATGGTCGTACAGTTGCGAGCGATATTGGGATCAACTACACGCAAGTCAGCGTTGGAGGCGTGGTATATCACTGAGGTCATTACCCTGAAACCCAACACTCGGGGGCGAGCCGTCGTTGCCCTGAGCATTGAGGATCACGCCATGGCATCTAGCCAAGGCGAAAAACGCAGAAGCGGCAAGGAGAAACGTAAAAGAAGGCATTCTAAAAGAAGGAAGATTGTGCCAGCACAAAGTTGGAGAACAATTAGGTAGAAGAGAACAGATAGAGAAATGCTCGGATCGCCAGGACCGTGAAGAAGAGAACGAGATGGAAGCGCGGATGTGAACTGAAAGGCTGGTGAGCAAGATGGCATCAAGCAGCGAAGCACACAAAGATATATATATGGTTGCAAAGAGCCAAAGAAGCTTGCTTGATCCTTGGGAGTCTTCAATGACCATCTGCTACAGGTTCTGTTGCATGAAGCTGCTGTATAAGTGGGACTGTGCGAAGGGTTTTAAAAGATGATCTTGCGTCTCATGGGTGGGTTCGTTTCGCTTCGACTTATCAGCAACGATGCTTCAGGTCGAAGTCCCTATCTATGATATTTCTAGCAGAGGCAGGTTAAGGTTACACTCTCTTCACAGAATAGACCTCAGTGGAGCGTTGTGCCAGCATTTCTGAAGCGCCTCAGTACGCGCCGGAGATGCGGATGCAAGATCAAAACTCTGGTAGGCTTTCTAAGCGTGTTCCGTGGCATGGGTCAGAGAGACATTGAGAAACTCCAGTGCCCCTTTCCCCATACGCGAAGTTGCAGCAGACCGAGGTTTCGACGTCTGTATACGGCGTTGCAGTCTAAAACAAGGTCGGTTACTACCTATGCTATCTCACACGCAGAGTTGTCCATATTGCGCACGAAGGTTCAAGCCCAACAAGGCACAGCCACGACAACTTCCCCGACTGGCAAGCATCAGATAGCAATTGGAATCACCTTCCTCACACATGACTCAAGCCAGAAAATACCCGTTTCTCCTACGTCCCTTTCGGCTATTCTGGCACGTTTCGGCCTATCCCTGGTTTCGGACGTTTCGGCCGGAGTGGAGCTCCCAGGAACGGCCCATGGCCCACGGCCCCACTACACTCCCGGCATTGGATGTCATTTGATCGGCGTTGGCGCCCAGGGGTTTCTTCAGAGTTCGTTGTTTCGGTTCTTGTCCGAGGGTAAAGGCCTTAGGACAGGCAAAACAGTAGGTGCCGGATCTGTTTTAGGGGGATGGGATATCTCGGAGACGATTTCACCAAGATCTACGGAAGACCAAAGCTACACTTGTTTCAAAATAAAATTCCGACGCAAAATCTACTATGGCTACCCCTGCCTGTGTAATACAGGCTATAGATTTTCCGCCTAAGGAGCCAATCACACTCTAGTGCCCCGCTGCAAGTGGATAGCGCAATAGCTAGCTTATTTTTCAGCCAATCAGAGTCTAAGAGCCTGAGCCATAGCTGCAATAGAGGCCCAAGCCACAGCTGTAATAGAGGCCCGGGCCATAGCTGCAATTATTAAACCCGAGCTATAATATAC